>JAJJMA010062530.1:2426-20665 GCA_023529015.1 Papaver nudicaule
TCTCTTGACCCTGGGCTTGAGGTGTCTCTAAACTTTTCGGGGCCCATTCAACATAGAAGGTCATAAGAGAAAATCGTAGGGCCAAGAGAATAATTCTTATTGCTGATGTCACTTACAAAAATAAAATCAGTACCCAAATTACCCTTTTCATTACTTTTCTTTCATTTTGTTTTCCTCTCCGACTATCACACTCCCTTCCAATTTTTCACCACCTCTAACGCTACCACCATCAGCACACTACCGCCGTCACCTCCACAACTAATACACCACCAACAGCGCCGCCATCATTGCTGCCATTAATACCACCACCAACAACAACAGCGCCTCTTCCGCCACCGATATCACCGATGCCACCCCCATCAATTACACCACCACCAATACCACTACCACCGTCTAACCAAGACCACCACCACCAACAGCGCAGCCACCGTCACTATTATCAACACCACCGTTGACACCACCATCAAACCATTTTTGCTTTGATGGATCTGGAATCTAGACCGTCTTCATTACTAATCAAAAATCATCAATACTATTGACTCATTTTCATCGTCATACGGAATATCAAGAAGTACCCGATCTATTCTCAATTTGATTAATTTTACCGTCACACAGCACGATAACATCAAGTTCTTTTGTTTTTCACAGGCGGTGGGTAAAAGACCATGTAGAAGAAGACACTAATCTGTTTCTCGTTTTAATCGTAGAGTTACACATGTGAATTTGGATATTGAAAAAATTTGGATCTGAAGTTAAAGATGGCGGTGTGTAACAATTATAATATGAATTTGGAATCTGAAATCGGTGGAGGTGTGAATCATAATAGTAATGGCGGTGGAAATGAGAATGGAATTTTTGGTGGTGAGAAAAACATGAGACCTAGACATAGTAATTATGTTGATGGTTCTTCTTCTATGATTCTGGAACTCTAAGCTACAGCTAACAGATGTGAAGACAATATGCACATCTAATTTACAAGTGGATTTATTCACATATAATTTTTTGGAAATCTGAGCTACAACTAACAGATGTGAAGACAGTATACACATCTAATTTTTTGGGACCCTGAGCTACAGCTAACAGATGTGAAGACAGTATGCACATCTA
The DNA here is from genome assembly GCA_023529015.1 of Papaver nudicaule. Lineage (NCBI taxonomy): Eukaryota > Viridiplantae > Streptophyta > Magnoliopsida > Ranunculales > Papaveraceae > Papaver > Papaver nudicaule. The sequence continues at coordinate 3,534 of JAJJMA010062530.1, forward strand.
ATTTTTTTGGAACCCTGAGCTACAACTAATAGATGTGAAGATTATATGCACATAGTATTTTTTGGAACTCTAATTAGCTACAGCAAATAGATGTGAAGATTATATTCACATCTAAATTTTTGGAACTCTAAGCTACATCTAATAGATGTGAAGAATATATTCACATCTAATTCTGTTGATGGTTGTTCTTCTATGTCTATAGGAGATAGAAAGAGTTTGATTTAATTGTGCTTCGGCAATGCCACAATTGTGCTGATTATTTGGATAATTTCATTTTAGAGTTCAGGTGAAATATACAACCAGCCGTTCTTGATTCTTGTAAAAAGAAGTGGATCATTTTGATTTTGTTTTTGGTGGGAAGCTTGTTTTTTTGGTCAAATTGTTGTGAATAAATTATGTTACGCACAAATTTTTTAAAGTACACATGTTATGCACCCAGATGGGGTTTTTGACCTTGTACTGATCCCATTCATATGTATTCAAGTGCAAGAAGAAGAGCAGATAATAGTTACACTCATGAAAATAATTGCAATCTTTTTTATTGTTAATTATCTATAGACCAATAAGTTTACAAATAGTATCAAAGATGAACAACAACATTATATACAAATGAATGACAAAACACAATGCAAAATGATGTTCCTTATCCTGCTTTGAGAAATAAGACTTCGCAGCATATTCCATCTCTGAGCATTTTTCACTACGGCGTGGTCAATGTATAGTTCCGGTGTGAATCTTCACATCTAAGCATGACAATATTTCAAGGTACTCTAAACTACAGCTATTAGATGTTAAGATTATATGCACATCTGATTTTTTGGAACCCGAAACTCCAGCTAATAGATGTGAAGATTATATTCACATCTACAACTAATAGATGTGAAGAATATATGCACATCTGATTTGTGCTAAAGGTCTCACACAACTGAACAAACTAGATGTGCAGGAGGTCTGCACAGTTTACAACTGAACAAACTAGATGTGCAGGGGATCTGCACAGCCTAAAACGATACAATCAAATATTTATAACACCTTCAATACTTACCCAAGCACACTACAATCAAACACTACAAAACAAAAAAAATGTGCAGGGGATATTCACTAAACCAAAAGAGGGAGAATATATGCACACCTAAGCTACATCTAATAGATGTGAAGATTATATTCACATCAAACAATAGAAGTGCATATAATATTAACAACTAGTTAAACAAAATTTTATACCAGTATATTTATTGTATGATCCAGAGGCTTCTGCTTCTGCAGATTCATCATTTGTTTGAGTATCTGAAACAAATACAACAATACAAAAGTCAGAAGTGAAGAAACTATGAACATCTTTAAAAACACTTCAAAAAACCTCAAACAAATTAAAATCAGATCAGATTTGAAGAGTAAACCACAGAAAAATATGGACACAGTGAAGAAATTATGAACATCTTTAAAAACACTTCAAAACACCTCAAAACAAAATAAAATCAGATCAAATCAGATGTGAAGAGTACATGAACTCTTCAAAAAACTCAAAAAACTATGCGAAAACAAATCTAGGGTTTTTTTCAGCGACGATTGCTTATTGTTCTTTTTCAAAATCACATCGGATTCTGGTTTCTCTTCTTCTTGTTCATCGATTCGAGTTGTTTCTTTTGATTTTGATCGAGCTTCAGGCATGATTTTCTCACTAATTTTATGAACAAACCCTAAAAAATTGATTCCATTGAAGAAACCGAATTTACTCAACCTTCATGTGATATCTTAATCGATCTTTGCGAAACCTAAAACCTAATCGATCTTTGCGATAAAGATCTTTTTCTTTGAATTGTATTTTGTGATCTGGTTCAAAAATTTTCTGCTCTGACCGAGAGAGATAAAGAGAGGTGAAAGAGAAATGGAGATAAATGAATGGTAACAGTTCTTATGATATTTATTGTGGGGGTATAACTGTAATCTTGCGGTTATATTATTTTTCAGGGTCTTCCGGGTAATTTACAATATTATTATAAAAACCCCAGGGTTTTTATAATAAACCCTAATATTATTAGGGTTATTAGAATAATTTTCTCATTCAATATATGGTAATAGAGCAGTCTACTTGTGACGAGTCAAAATGACCGCACCTCTATTCGGCGTCACCCGATTATATGTCCACGTGTTAGACCCAACGAGGCTACACATGAGGGAGCGATCCTGCAGTTAATAATCCTATGGGCCACTCCACTCATTGTCAATTGGTTTTGAGTTGGATGCCCACAATTTAATATAATTTTCGGGTGTGGGAGCTCAATCCCTAACTAGGGACGATTAACTATTTGGTGTATAGAGCCATTGGAGCTCATTGGTTTCAATTGTTGGAACTTATGAGCTATGCATTTTCATTTTATTGAAAAGAAGATGTCTTCTAAAGAAGAGAATTATCATATCATACATGCTAGTATAAAAATTCGATTAAAGAGATAAAATCATCTTAACAAACTCATTCTGAGTAAAAGAGATCTGCTTGTTCATAAGCGCATACAATATATATTCCTTGGGTTAGTCCTTGATTTACAGTAAAACACCCTTTTATTAGACACAACGCATGTTCAAGTACATTATCAATTCCTTGGAAAGATCTTGATTTACACAAAATTAAAACACAATAGACCCAGTGAGATTAAGGATTTCCATATTAAGATCAATCTATTTAGTGTCTCCGAGTTTTGCGTGATTGAACCGGAATCCGTAAACTTATCCCAAATGAGTTAAAAAGTAACACTAAACTGGTAGCACAAGTGACACATCAGAAAAGAAAGGACAAACTAAAACCATGAGAGGACAAATCATAACGCTAACAATCTGATCTCTGCAATCTCGGGTGTGTGTAAAGCTTATGCATACAAACCCAAAATTCCATTTATCATCATAACAACCCATTTTTTGATGAGATATTGGGGGTTTTCAATTCATTCATTCTATTAAGGGTTTTCAATTCATTCATTCTGCCACTTGATGTGCGCTAAAACCCGCGGAAGCGTTTAACCAACAGCTACAAAGATAATCTTAATATGCCAAGAACACAAACGAACACAATCAAGAGGACAAGTATTTTACGAGGTTGAATCCTCGGGAAGGAATAAGTGATTTTATATATTATCGTACAAAGAGAATATATAAAACCCAAGAGAGAAGAAGAGCTTCTGGTATATCTCATAGGTTCTCCCATGGGCTCTATTTATATAGGTTACATACTTACCCTACAAGTAAAGGGTTTCCTAATACTTGTCTACAAAGAACATTCTAGACATACCTAGAATTTCCTAGTTTAGGCATAAGTAAACATCCTAGAATTATCTAGATGTTTCCACCAACTAAGTTTGCTTTCCAAACTTAAGTCCACCGACCCATATCCTACAATTCTCCACCTCGGATCATGCATTCATGCATGAGACGATCAATAGCTAAAAAACACCTCCGTCTTCCAACGTCGATTGCATCACATGGCTAACCACTGACTGCCTACGTATCCTTCTGTAACACTTTCTAGGAATATGCCCTCTGAGACAAACAAACTCTACCCTTCTCTCTATCACGTTGAATCTCCATTCCTAGAATCTTCTTGGCTTCTCCCAAATCTTTCATCTCAAACTCAGACGACAATTTTCGTTTCAATTATCAATCTCTTTCTTGTTATTCGATGCTATCAACATGTCATCGACATACAAGAGCAAATATATGAAAGATCCATCTTGTAACTTCTTGAAGTACACACAGTGGTCATAGTGACTTCTTGAGTATGTTTGGCCAATCATAAACTGGTCAAATCGCTTGTACCATTGTCGAGGAGACTGCTTCAGCCCGTACAACGACTTCTTCAGTTTACATACCCAATCTTCTTTACCAGCAACCTCAAATCCTCTCGGCTGAGACATATAGATCTCCTCTTCTAGATCACCATGTAAGAACGCCGTCTTTACATCTAGCTGAACTAGGTCTAAATCATATTGTGCTACCAAGGCCAACAAAATACGAATTGACGAGTGTTTCACAACTGGAGAGAACACTTCGTTGTAATCAATTCCTTCTCTCTGGGCATAACCTTTTGCAACTAACCTTGCCTTGTAGCGTACTTGATTCACCAGGGATCCTTCTTTCTTTGCATACACCCACTTGCACCCAATGGCCTTCTTACCGTTCGGAAGTTTCATAAGAATCCATGTGCCATTCTTGTCAAGAGACTCCATCTCCTCTTTCATTCCACCTTGCCATTCTTCACGCTCTACACTTTGTATAGCTTCAGCATAAGTGGTTGGAGTACCATCTTCAACAACTGGTAATGCATAAGTTACATAATCATCTAACCTTACAGGTCTTCTAGTTTTTCTTTTTGGTTTACTGGGTGTTACAGTCTTCGTAACTGTAACTTCTGCATCATCTACTGCTTCTTGTTCCTCTTCACTAACAGCGTCACTATCATTTGGAACATCAGTAGTTACTTCTCTTGTAGATTCCTCATCTTCAGAAGTAGACTCAGTAGATACAGACTTAGCTGGACTTGGTGGAACTGCATCAAACTCCACCTGCTGCAAAGGTTCACTAGTACTGGTGCTTCTGTCCTCCACCTGCCGAGAACCCCAAGACTTCACCATAGACAACTCATCGAATGTAACATCTCTACTCATGATCATCTTCTTCTCAACTGGATTCCAAATCTTGAATCCCTTCACTCCACTTCTCATACCCATAAAGATCCCTTTAACAGCACGACTATCAAGCTTGTTTTCACTAACATGATACCATGCAGGGCAACCAAAGATATGAACTGAGTCATAATCATAAGCTGGCTTACCAGACCACTTCTCCATAGGAGTTTTACCTTCTAATGCAGCTGATGGCAACCTATTAATGAGGAAGCACGCATATGTAACTGCCTCAGCCCAGAACACTTTACCTAATCCAGCATTAGATAACATACATCGTACCTTCTCCAGTAGTGTACGATTCATGCGTTCTGCAACCCCATTTTGTTGCGGTGTCTTCCTAACTGTGAAGTGCCTCTTTATCCCTCATCCTGACATACTTGCAAGAATGGATTACTCTTGTACTCACCACCATTGTCCGAACGTAGTACCTTGATCTTTCTGCCAGTTTGGGTCTCAGTTGCCTTCTTCCACTTCACAAAGACTTCTAGGACATCACTCTTATGCCTCATGGTGTACACCCATACGCGCCTAGAATAGTCATCAATGAACGACACAAACCAATGCTTCCCTCCCAATGATGCATTCTTGGAGGGACCCCAGACATCTGTATGAACATAGTCAAGAACTCCACCAGTCTTGTGGATTGCGGTGCCAAAGCTTGTTCTTGTTTTCTTGCCTTTAACACAATGTTCACAGAAGTCTAATTTGCAGGCTATATCACCCTTTAACAGATTCTGCTGAATCAATGCATGTAACGACTTCTCACCAGGATGTGCAAGTCGCATATGCCATAACTTCGTGGTCTCTTTTGCTGCACTCTCAATGTGCTCAGAAACTGACACATCTCCAGTTATTGCACTACCCATTAAGTAATACAAATTGTGATGCCGTGTGCCCTTCATGATTACCAAAGAACCAGAGATTATCTTTAGAACACCGTTCTCCGCTACTAGCTTGTGGCCTTTTTCTTCTAAAGTTCCGAGTGAAATCAGATTCTTCTTTACATCAGGTACGCACCTGACTTCCTTCAACTCTCTAACCATACCATCATGCATCCTGATTCGAACATTCCCTATCCCAACTACCTTACAGGTATTCTTATTTCCCATTCGTACTTCTCCATCAAACTTCTCAAAGCTCGAGAACCAGTCACGATGTGGGCAAATATGATATGTAGCTCCAGAATCAAGTACCCATGTGCCTTCAGTAACGACACAAGCTGATGGTGTCACAGTTAATGAGAAATCAGAACCATCATCTGATTCTTCACTTGCCTTCGCAATGTTCACCTCGGTTTTCTTGTTATCTCTTTCATGCTCCTTGCGCTTGGTACAATCCTTTGCCCAATGACCCATGTCATGGCACCATGCACACTCATCCTTATGCAGTCGCGTTCTAGACATAGAACGTCCTGTTCTCTTACCACGATAACCAGATTTCTTCTTCTTGTCTGTAGAACGACCTCTTGCATAAAGCACGTCATTGTCTGCTTCATATGCAATGTCTTCTCTATTCATCTTCCTAAATTCTTCGCTACGAAGTGCTGTAGTGACATCTTCATATGTCAACTTCGCCTTGCCGTGCATTAAAGCTTTAATCACGGGTTCATACTTATCAGGAAGAGAATTCACCAGACACAAAGCTTGTTCCTCGTCGTTTATGACTTCATCATAATTCACCAAATCAGTAAGCAGTTTATTAAACGAATCTAGATGCTCCGTCAGTGTTGCACCCTTCTTCATATTATAGCGGTACAAACTTCTCTTAAGATGTATCCTATTAGCCACGTTCTTCACCAAGTATTCTTTCTCTAGCTTTTCCCAGAGATCCTTAGCTGAAGTCTCGTGCTGATAATTAACTCTTACTGCCGTCGCCAAACAACCTCTTATCGAACCAAGACATAATTTATTCAACTTGTTCCATTGCTTGTCAGTCATCTCCTTTGGCCGACCTTCTAGAGCCTCATCTAGGTCAAGTTGAACAAGTGCATCCATCACGTCTGTTCTCCATAAACCAAAGTTATTGGTTCCCGTAAACTTATCAACCTTGAGTTGTGCCCTATGAGTATGTAGTATTTCTTCCTTAGTTTCATTATCCTTTGTAGTCTCTGAATCAGGCTTCTTCGTGTTTTCATCCTCTGAATCACCCATGACTCACAAAAGCGATAAAAACTAAACTTTGAGATTAATAATAACTCAAACCTTCAGAAAATACCTTCACTGCAATACCAAGAATTACCTCTAGCTCCAAGATCTGACACCCTTGCTCTGATGCCAATTGTTGCGCTAAAACCCGCGGAAGCGTTTAACCAACAGCTACAAAGATAATCTTAATATGCCAAGAACACAAACGAACACAATCAAGAAGACAAGTATTTTACGAGGTTGAATCCTCGGGAAGGAATAAGTGATTTTATATATTATCGTACAGAGAGAATATATAAAACCCAAGAGAGAAGAAGAGCTTCTGGTATATCTCATAGGTTCTCCCAAGGGCTCTATTTATATAGGTTACATACTTACCCTACAAGTAAAGGGTTTCCTAATACTTGTCTACAAAGAACATTCTAGACATACATAGAATTTCCTAGTTTAGGCGTAAGTAAACATCCTAGAATTATCTAGATGTTTCCACCAACTAAGTTTGCTTTCCAAACTTAAGTCCACCGACCCATATCCTACACTTGATACATTCATTCTGCTAGTACATCTTGGTTCGAGCTTCTTGTTGATGGTATCCTGACCTTTAGAATAGTCCCAGTCCATAGATACTAGATTCTTCTTCTATCGGTCGGCATCGCCCACTCTAGTTTTCAAGTTTGGATCACTTCTTCTTACTTCTTAGGTACCCAGACCTACTCCCCACCAGTGTTACCACAATCTATGGTTATTCTGATTTCCGAATGTTTTTTCAAATTACGTACTACACTGATAATGAAGCATCTAATTATGCATGGTATAAGAAAGACCAATATGTAAGATGCTTGATTGTATTTGTTTAGGACTAATGTTGAGCAATTGCAGCTTTAATTCATGCGATAGTTCACATATTTTCTTCTTTGGTTATATTCGCAATTTGTTAGAATTCGAAGTGAAGGAGATACAATTAACTTCAACAAAATCCATGCTGAGTAAATTATCATTAGAGATCCATTTCTTTCTTCTAAAGCATACAAAATATACTCATTTTTTCGATGTTGATTTACACAATTGGACCATCTCCATTGGATTCATTGATTCTGCTAATTACACAATTCAGGGAGCTTGAAATGATGATTTTTCGTCAGGTGCAGTTTTCCGTCTTGTAATCTGCTACTAATGTGTTGAATTTTTCTGAAACCGGTGTACCCTGAATTTCACAAAATCGTAGAAACCCAATCTGGTATCAGGATTCAGGAAGGCCTAAAAACAAAAGAGGAATAGAAAGTGATTCAATAATTTACAAGCCTGCAACCCCATCTAATGAGAACAGGAAACATTACCCCAGTACATAACCACACAGGCTTCCAGATTCTGATGATAACCAATAAACAAATGTATCATCATGTTTGCAGTATATATCAAATTAAATGGAGGAGATCTTGAATTAACGTAAAAACACATTAATTAGACCATAGATTCACTTTTCTATTACAATTTACGGTGAGCTTCATGTTGATGGTGCACCCAAAGTTTTGTCATCTCTACGGTTTCTGCATCCTCTTTTGGATTCTTTAGACTCACAAGATCTATGAGGTACATTTCCAAGGTTCATCGAACCTTATGTATTCCTCAAGCGCCTAATTTAATCCGGAACTGCAAAATTAATCATAACAAATCAGTTTAAGTAACACCCAAACAGTGTATCATAAATAAAGAAAAAAAAATCTCTGTATAGACAGAAGAACATACCCATACTGCAGAAGATGGTGTATGTGAAGCAAACATATGGAACAGGGAAGTAAAACCAAGAGAGGAAATATCATAATGCGATAGTGGACTCTGTGATCTCCATGGTATGCAAAAATCTCGTTCACAATCGTAACAACAACCCATTTGGTGATCAGATCTTTGAGATCTTTTAGATTCATCTCCGCCGCCATCTTCACACAATGGACTCTGTCTCTCTTTCACTCTCTCACTTTTCTTTCTTTCTCAAATAATCAATGTTGTAAATCTAGGGCATTTTATCCTTTATATCCAAAAACAAGGATGTGATGATTTACCAAAATATCCTCTATACCTAGCCTTCTTCCCTTGGGTTGTAACCTCTCAACCTGGCTAAGACAACTTCGGCTCAAATATGTAAGAAATGCTAGGGAAATTGATTATCAACCTTATATCATTCTGAGTGAATCTTTTAACAGCCTGACTTACAGTCAACTGTGTTAACCTACACTACAGAGCTGTGAATGCAGTTCCCATATACTGTATGGTAAATTTGCATGGCTCCCTCTAAATTTTCTTGAGTTGCAAGCTGCAAACAAGATTTTCTTTTCCATATAATTTATGTACGCGCATACATAACACAACACAATCCCCTTCGTTCCTACCTACCATTTTCCATTTGATAACCCTGGACCAAAGACAATGTTGATAGGATTCACGGCAACTTGATTCACAGCGACATCACCGATGAAATGTTGAGTATCAGTAAAAGTAACACAAGACGGAGTTGTGCGATTTCCTTAACGGCCGTTTTTCCATACACCAACACATCCTAAATCGATCCCAATTGCTTTTCCTATACCCATTCGTAAATCCTAGTTTCTGGGCCTAGAGAGTGAGATGAGATAGAAGGTAATTAGGTAAAGGAAGAAGAAATTGAAAATAAAAGGCTAGGTTGCCACACAAATGTACAATTGATGGATGGCCGGACAGACTTGAATGTCTGTGCCTGTGGCTTATGTAATAGGCGAGGTTGTCATTTGACATGTACGATGGTTTTTCCGATCACCCAATAGTGAAATGTTTTTTTGAGACTCTTTTCGAAGAATGGTGTCTGGGTGATAATCGAATCAGCGACAAATAGAAAAAGAACATATTGCATTCTTTAAGCATGTCTCCAGTGTACAAGACCTTCAATTTACAAAGCCTGAAACCCCCCATCTAATGAGAACAGGTAACATATATAACCGCAATTCATAACCTCCCAGACTTCTAGACACTGATGATAAACAAACAATAAAGAAAAGTATTATCATATTTGCAATAAATCAAATGGAGGAGAGAAAATCGGATTCAACAAAATCATTCAAAGTGCTGAATTATTAAACAGCCATTTCCTCGTAAGCATACAAAAATGTCCTCCAGAAGATCTTGAATTACATTAAAAACACATTAATTAGACCATTTCCATTCAGTAGATTCATTTTGTATTACAATTTAGGATGAGCTTCTTGTTGATGGTGAACCATTTCTGCATCCACAACTGGATTCTCTAGACACAAGGATAATGAGGAAACACTTTTAAAGGTTCATGGAATCGTATGTATCCTCGTTTGGCTAATCAATCAGGGACTGCAAAATTTATCATAAAAAATCATTTCAAGTAATACTCAAAAAGTGTATCATAAACTAACGAAAAAAAAGAATCTCTATAGACAAAAAACATACCCGAAATTCATGAGTGATGGCCAGTATAGCAAAGCATACTGGCAAGCCAAGTTAAAATCAAGAGAGAAAAAATCATAGTGCGATCGTGGACTTCTGTGATTTCATGGTATTTAAAATTCCATTGATAATCGTAACAACAACCCATTTGACGATCAGATCTTAGAGAATTTTTTTTTTTTGATTACAAGAGAAGATTTTATTAGATGAGGAGAATATACAAGTGCTATCAGATCTTAGAGATGTTTCAGATCCAGCATTGCCGTCGTCTTCATACACTGGACTCTGTTCTCCTCTTTCACCCTCTAAACATACAATTCTAGGGCACTTTATCCTGTATATGCAACACAAGAGTGTGATGATTTACCAAAATATCCTCTTAAAGCTAACCTTCTTTCCTTGGGTTTTAGCCTGCACCTTAGATCACACCACCTCAATCTGGGCATGACAAATGTGGCTCAACAGAATATCATTCTGGGTGAATATTGTAACAGTCTGACTTACAGTCAACTGTGTTCACAGAGAAAGCTCTGCAGTTTCCATATGGCAATTTTCATGGTTTCCTCTGAGTTTTCTTTAGTTGCAAGCTGCACAAAAGATTTTCTTGTAACTACCATTTTCCATATCTTTAGTCTTGTTGTTCTCACCGGGCTTTACCAATCAAACCTCATCAAGAAAACTTCAACCCGGAAAATTTAACCTGAAATTGGTCTTTGGTTTCGAAACTAAATAATATCTACATCAAACTTGACAATGCTGAGATAATACAAGTGGAACATTAAGCATGTACATTCATCCTACTAATCGTGAACCTTCTATTCATTATGTTCTCTTCAGTAATCAATAAATCTGTGGAAATAAAATGAAACCTCCATGCCTTTTAGTAAAAAATGAACATGCCAATGAGACAGGACCATGGGTCCTTAGTACGGTATGTCAAAACGCAACCCCCAATTCTACTGATAAAACAATAACTATACGAAAATTGTTAAGCTAAACCAACCATAATGCAGTTCACTTGGAACATCTTCGCCTTGGTCTTCTCTTTTGCATTGTCTTTGTCTTTTTACATGGATAATCCGTCTCCTCCAAAGCGGACAGTTTTGTTTCTTTTGCATCCATTGTATTATGCATTAAAAGTGAAACCGATGAGAACATTTAGGCCAAGTTGTAGTACCCGTGTCATCTTTTTCATCCTTAATTGTGCAGGGATAATCCCTCTCCTACCCGATACCTTTACGGATCTTGACAGTGTAGACCTGATGTTACTTTGGAAGATCTTGATTTACAATTTTATTAACAAATTGGACCCAAATTAGACCCTCTCCATCCGATAGAATGTAATTGGTTCATTCTTCAATTACATTTAGAGTGATGAGCTTCTTGTTGATTATCTATCTCCTATTGCCAAGCAGACACACATCAGACACAACACATCCGTGCTACTTGATTAATCTAGAAGCACCTTGATTAATGTATAAGCACTCAAGGATTTTTCAGTCCACGCCATTTCCCTACCGAAGCTAGCTTCGAATACCTACACGTGAGTAGTTATCTGCAAGATTAATTACAAGTGAGTTCAAGTAACATCCAAATAGTGTATCGCAAATTAAGAAAAAACATTAAAGAAAAATATTTCACTATAGTGAGAACAACGAACAACCTCACAAATGAATTCAAGGATCTAGTTAAATTAAAACCATGAGAGGAAATATCATAATGCGATCCGGTCTTTCAGGTAATCTCTAGTATTCCATACAAACCCAAAATTCTGTTGATAACAACAACTCATTTGATCAGATCTTTAAGGTTCAGCACCGCTGCCGGCTTAACTTTCACTCTCTCGAAACATCAAATGAGATTCTAGGGCTTCTTATGTTTTTATAGCCAACACAACAAGACTGTGATTTACTAAATGTTAACTTCTTCCCTTGGGTGCCAGGGCGTAGGCCACTGCTAAACAAAAATCAACATCCAAAGGAACAATATGACAACACTTTCTTGTTCTCGTTCTATAAATCAACAAGGCCTTCTATTCATAATCATACGGCACACAATACATATAAGAATTGCCAAAACAACTTAGACATAAATCACAACTTCAATTAATCTATACTTAATATATAAAGGAGAACCTTTTTCGCTGACGTGTCAGCACTACATTGAAAGTTGAGGTTTATGAGAAACATGACCGATCCTTGGAAAGTTGCGTCTTCTTAAGGTGCGTTTTAATCCTCTCCGACAGTTGCGTCGTTTCAACAAAGGCCCGTATATACTCCCACTATTTTGACTCATAATCTGAACGTTTGGAAAGGACACGGCTTTTAGAATCGTTTGTATGTGTTTTCCGAAGAGTTTGGCTTTAAAGGTTGCAACTAGGAAGGCAATAATCTCTATATAAGGTATCCAGAGAATCGATTCACAACAGCGTAATAGTTTTCTATTCGTTTTGGTCGGGATAACAACAGTAATAGAAAGAGCAATGGAAGATTAATCACTCTGAGGTATGTAACCAAAGCCCCATGGAAGATTAATTGTACAGTTTTCTCTTGAGTTACTGTTTGTCGAAAGTTCATGAGGGTTGTAAGAAAGTCATTTTTTCTGTTGTAGCCAAGTGTTCGATGAAATTCTTGACTGATATGTTTATTACTCTGGCTGACTAATTACCCTTTGTAAGTGTCACGTCGTTTTCGTAAAGTATCTGTATTAGTGAGTTAGATAAATACGAATTTGTCTACAGGGTAAATCATGTAACAAGATGCTCGGTTAAGAGTGGAACATCATTTGTGATCTTACATGACAGGTGGTTTGGGGATGTTACTCTAAAGGGGTTGTATCCTTTGGTATAGACAAACGGTCGCAAGTTATGATAGTAATACCTGAAAAAGCAAGGGAGTTGCTGAATTTCTTGGAGTGCACAATTTGCAGGCTAAACATAAAGCTTTGCTGTGACTGTGAGAGACGCTTATGCATCTCTGTTAGGGCCAGCAACTGAAGACCGATAAACAAATATGAAGTATTGATTGGGCTAAAGATTTACCACCAAAAGTGTCGTGCATGGTATGGGCTGCCATCAAGAAACCGACGCCAACAATTGATATACTGAAGTTACAAGCAATATGTGTAAATGATATGCACAAACTGTACGGTGGAGGTGGAAACTATTGATCACTCCTTTTATCGCTGCAGATTTTCATGGTTAGTAATAACTTAGTATGGGTTTTCTTCATACTTCCTTTTAAGATAAAATGGTTCTTTATGAATTTTAACCAACATAACCTCGTGGCATGGAGAATAAATTAGTTTAATGGCAAGAGGCAGAAACAAATAAATTTGGAGGCTAATTCCTCGGGAAGAAGTTTTATTTGCAATAATAATCTATAGTGATACTATGGTGCTCAAATTCTGATATAGTGATATTTTTCAGGGTGTTCCATTGAATCGTGTGTTTTTCTGTACGTAGGAAAAATAAATGAATGAAAGAAGGAAAAGATGGGGTGAACATAAAGCACGCAGAAATTATGTGAATCTTAACAATAAACGGGTACAAGGAAGGATTCAAAGTCATCAATGCCCGGTTGGCATTCAAGAGACGTAGCCGAAAAACATTTCAAAAGTGCCTATATGTATCTTCACTCAATTAAACGTAATATTAACCAAGATAAGCTTTATGTTGATCAGTTGTTTAATGCTATGATCCTATATAATATCAAGTTTTGAATTCTTTATAATGTTCTGATCAATAATTAGATTTTCGGTTCTCTGATTCCTTTGAACAGGGGTATATTGATTCTTGACAGTACAAAAAAGGTTTTTTTTTTTTTGAAAGACTGGCCTGATTTATTTAGTTAAAGTCGATATTACAAGTAGCATAAGTAACTGATTTTCCAAAACATACAAGCAAGATGTAACTAACATGCATATCACAAGGAAAAATATCAGCCACAAACGAGATGTACGTGCTAATTGTTGAAGCTCCAAATGATAGTGGAAGAGGCAAGGATGTCGAGGCAGAACTCCCAGAAAACTGAACCAAGAACCGAGTAGTTCTCATCGAAACTGACAAAAATATCAGAATGGGAGAACTGGATGGCCATCCACAAGGATGGCCTGAATTTGAGAAAGCACAGACCCAACCAACCAGCCTGTGCACACCTTTGCCAAGCAAAGGATAACCAAAGAACCCACTGAAAGAGAGTCGAGTACAAAAAAGGTTGGTGCTCACTACTCACTCTGTTATGTGTTGTTACAGTTAGTTTGATATTTTAGAAATCGTTGGGCAAGAATTTTCATAAATAGTTAGGAGATCTAAAATAAATATATGTTAGGTCGACTTTTTTCGAGTTAGTGAGTTACATATATATGCAGGTTATGGAGCAGTTGCATGAGTAGAAAGGCATACTTGAGCCATACCTTTGGTAAAATGATATCAGTTTGGGTTCATATCCAAAATGACGAAAATAGGATGAGCACACTAATGGAGAGGAAGAAACACTATGAAGGTAATCCATAACCCTTTGCATGCATATTTTGGTTGGTTTTAGTGTTTGTTGTGCCGAGTAGTTTTTCATTTAGTCAGTAACGTGCACTACATAAGGCGAACCAAACCCAGCTGACGAGTTTTAAGAAAGAGGCAATACATTGGATGTAGTTGTTGATGAGATATGCACCAGTCAGGCCAAGGGTTCATCATATATGAGAGGACTTCAAAGATGACCATAAGTAAACAATCCATGCTTCCTTTTTTTAAAAAAAAAAAAAATTGGCTAAGAATTCATGCTTCCATTTATGTTGTTTAAATGACGCTCACTTCAGTTTTATCTTTCTTGCAGCTTACATATATTAGGGTCGTCCTTCAAGCTTAAATTCATGTTGCTTGAATGATTAGGCACATAATCATATACGAGCAAAAGATCACTGTTTCCACTGGGAAATCGATATTTGTCCTCATATACAGATACTTTTATAGTGAGTTGAAGGGCGCAACAATGGTTTTACAGATAGGATACTTATATTGTGGTTACAAGGATATCAAATGAATCGAAACATGGTTTAGGAGGATTTGTTTCTGAAATTGCTTCTATTGGTCGTTTGCATCACATCAATTTATTTCAATTGCAAGGTTGGAGTAGAAGAAAACTGATCTCTATCGGAAATGGGCAGTAAAAGTTGAATAGTAAGCACCACCATCTCTTCTCACTTTTGTATAAAGGTTGCATGAGTTTTCTTTTGATTTGAAAGTTCATTTCAAAAGATGAAGATCTTGAGATTTATCCAAAAAAAACATTCTCTCATGTTCGTACAGTATGGGTTCACTCGCAGCACATGAGCAGATTCATAAGCAGATTTGTACCGTGAATTTTGTAACACTAGCCTGTGCATTTGCACGGGCATAACAGGCCTTGTAAAAGTAATAAAGTCTAAAAATCCACCAGATGTCCGATTTACAAAATGCACCAGTGGCTTTCAATCACTGACAACATACCAATTATGGTTTCTGACAATTTCTGGCCAAGCCAACATCCGTGCTGCGTCAGCCCACTCGAGTCTCCCACTCTCAAGAAAATCCTGCTCGAATACAGTGAAACCGTGAATCAGTACACTTGGATCCGCAAGTATTTCCTTCATGAACCTCAGTACGTAAATGCCAGATTCAGCTTCGTCTTTTGCTAATGGGCACTGGGGGTACTGCCATTGCGGTGCATATATCTTCCGCGGCCTGCTTAGCAGAGCAGTAGAGATGAGACTTTCGATGCCTGATCGATTCCTCTGACCTAATGGATCCAGCCAGTAGCAGAACATGTTTCGCATATTTATGACTGCAAGAAGCCAACCTTTGTCCTCTGGATTGACAGGAACAAAAACCCATTCGCCAGTGGTTCTCTCCAATATTGAAGTTAACACTTTTGACGGATTTGAAAAGTATATCCAATC
Source organism: Papaver nudicaule (assembly GCA_023529015.1). Lineage (NCBI taxonomy): Eukaryota > Viridiplantae > Streptophyta > Magnoliopsida > Ranunculales > Papaveraceae > Papaver > Papaver nudicaule. The sequence goes on from JAJJMA010062530.1 coordinate 19,738, forward strand.
AGGGAATACACATTCGGAATTGTCATTCGCCGCTGAATTATTGAAGAGGTGGCGCACGTACAGAGCGACGGAATTCACTGACATGTTTTCCATACAGCACACGGATTTAGCATCTTCTGCCACAACATTAAGATCCATCTTTGTACCAAAAACTTCTTTAGGTATTGATACTCTTCTGAAGGGATAACCTTCCCTCATTATGTCAACCACTTCTTCATAGAAGCTTTGCAAGGCTGCTAGCTTGAAAGATGGTGGACGAGGCATGTCAGAAAGATAGTGCTGGACGTCGGCAGGAAGTGGCCTGTCATCCAAGCCATCTTCGTAAAAAAGGTTATCGAACCATGGCAGCTTTGCGTAAAAATCCCTGAAATAACAAGTTCTGACAGTCATGGCAATGTTTTGTGCATAATCCAGAGCATCCTCATTTCCCTCATCTTCCGAGGTATCCCAGGGGGTGAAGGGAGGAACAATAAGAACCCGAGGCCTATCATTCTCGACCCACTTGCTGAGAGAATCATCGATCACCAGAGCCATTCTGGGATCATAATTGCGCAGAACATTCGACAATGATTTCTTACTTCCTTCGGGTACAAAAACCATGTTGTGCTTAAGCTGATCAGGTGAGATCAAAGTGAATTCCGGATCAAGGAGCCTCCACATCTCCAGACAAAGCTTTGGTTCTGAACTCGTACATAGATAAACCTTGAAGCGCCGCTTGACGCCGGCAATGTATGTTTTCATCTCCTGCCAAAAAGGCCTCAGAAACACAATTACACTTGTGTCCGCATCCCCTGGATCAATCCGTGTGAATACCATTCCCTCCTTGAGTAACCTGATAACAGGGCGGCAAACAGTTGGGTGCAGCAGATCGCCCGGCAATGCTGGCATGGTTTCGTTCCAGGCTACAATGATCCTCCCATTTGCATCC
>JAJJMA010062560.1:0-10429 GCA_023529015.1 Papaver nudicaule
ACTTCAGAGTGGATTCAAGTTATTATGTTAGACTCAGTTATGGGGGAAACTTGACCATCGTAGACTTACTGAAGATTAATTACACTACTGCAGTTCAAGGCCGCTTCTTCATTAGTTACCATGCTAGTAAGTTTTGCTCTTGCTGGCCTAAATCTCATCAACGGGCAACACAATAAGGCGACAGTTAATTTAGCTAGGATTTGTCAGAGTTCATTTGGTAATCAGAGCTTCAACTGGCAAGGACCAAATTTATCTACTCTTTTCAATTTGTTAAATCGTAGTGATGGCAACATGTCTCTGGAGGGCACCATCTTGGAGGTCTGCCCTCAAAACCCCGTTGTGTGCATCAATCAAAAGATCTGTGTTAGCTAGGCTATTTCTCAATGAGGTGAATCATTGAGAACCCATTGCCTTTTGCCCGTCTGTTAGCATCCAAAAACCAAGTTACAGCCAAAACTAGTATTAGCTTCAGAAGGTTCAAACCTTGAAGCATTCCTTCATTTAAATTATTCAAAATTTTCACGCATGTAACAAGTGAGAAGATGCCTAAATGCCAATGCGTTCCTAATCCTTGAGAACCATACTTCAGAGGGACGAAAGACCCAAACACAGCATTAGATGGGCTACAGACTGTACTGATACACCGGCCATATTTTGTGTTTAGAACGTATAGGGACTTTCGATCAGAATATCAACATACTGGTGTTCAATCACAAAAGTGCAAGTTTAATCTAATTAGCCATGCTTAAACATGCGATTAATGCCATCAATATGCAAAATTTCACCAGAAGATCATAATAATAAAACCCTATTTCACCAACTTGCTCAGTTTAACTGTCAAACTACAACTACAAACCAGCAGTTTAAATAAACATCCATGTTTCGAAACGTATTTAAAAGATAATACAACTGATTAAGTAGAGCAGAGTGTAATCAGTTGATAGTTTAGCCGATAAGGCTGATCCCTTGAACAAGAAGATCATCAGCTAAAATCTTGTTTGCAGCTTCTGATGGATGAAATCCATCCCAAAACACATACCCTGTAGCATTTGAACAAGTACCAGCAGTCCTTCCATTGCATAACAGTGATGTCTCAATCGTTCCTGTCCCGCAACATGCTTTCCTCGTCTCAAAAAACCCTGTAATCATAAGAAAGTCCACACATTAAGAAGTCGATAAGAACATATTTTATTTTTTTAATTACGGTTGTGATATGGTGATTAAAAATCGAAGTTTACGTACCATGCTCAGAAGGTTTGGTGACAAGATCAAACAGAGGTTGGTAGATATCGAACGTGACCATTTTAAGGCCAGAAAACTTCTTTTGCAAAACATCAACAGTGTTCTTGAGCTTGCTATTGAATGAAACTGCATCTTGGTTCAGCCTATCCACACACTGATTATTCCCAGAACCAAATAAAGTGATTGCTGCAGGCAAACATCCAATAGGTGGTAATGATGTTACTCCAATTCTCCTCGCTCCTAACCCATATAGATTCTGCAGCCATTGTTGCAAACTTATTATTATTTCACTATAAAAAGAACTTGATGAAAAAGTACTACAAGCAATCAAGTGTGTATTGGTTACCTGAATAAAGGTATAAATAGATTTTTGGAGTTCGATTGAGAACTGATCAGGTGTATACGACCGGTACAGAACTGGGTTTATGTAGTAGTTTTGAACGAAATCACTACTACCAGCACTTATCAAGTAGATTGAATCAGAGATTATTGATTTAGCTTTAGAATTCCCTGCAATCTTTGCCAATTTTCCTTGATACTCCTTGTAGTACTCTAGCTGTCGTGTCAATGAAATTGCACGCTACAACAACAAATAACAAATCAAAACAGATTGCTGTTAATAGCAAAAGAGAAAAGGAGAGAGAGAGAGTGAGTGAGTGAGTATCTTACATATAGTGTTGCAGTTCCATCATAATAACCAGAAGCAGCAGAAGCAAAGTTGGCTCCTTTCAAGAGATGTTTTCCTTTGGCCTCAGCACTAAGATAAGCGGGTGGGTATGAAGTGAAACCAAGGTTTTCAGCTGGAAATGTGGACACAACAACAACAAAAATATACAAACGCATTAGAGAAGTGGACAAAAAATCCAAGGCAAAATGAACTTGGGGTTTGAGATGGATATATACCAGTGAAATCAGTGGCAAGTTTCCCATTGCAAAACCTTCCAGTTGGAGAGTGAGAAATGTAATCCCTTCCATAAGGAGGGAAGTTAGCTTTCACTAGAGTGTAAAGGTTGTTGTTGTTACCAACATCAACAACAGAATCACCAAAGATGAAAAAACCAGGTACAAGTTGGCCATGAGTAACAGAGATAAGAGTAACAAGAAGATGAAGAACAAGTAGAGAAGTACATGAGAAACAACTTCTTGAGAAACCCATCTTTTGACACTTGGGAACAGGAATGAAACTCACTAGGCTAGCCAGCCTTTTAACTATGAAACAGAGGAGATATGTGATCAGTTAAGATGGAGTAGGTGGTGCGGTAAGAAGCATTTAAGAGGAGAAGATGATGAATATGAAGTTGGTGTAGTAAATATGGTGCAATAACTTGTGTGTTTAGGGCAGACTTTCAAGGCATCTGAACAAGTTCAGAGCTATAAGGTGTCATGTTTTTGTACATCACTCGAGTATAAATACTGTTTCATTAAATGAAAACAGAAGTTACTAGTCAATAATGAATAATGATTCCATTCTCATACCGAATCTAGTGCCCCATATAAATAAATAGTATGCAATTTTTCAAAGGAAGAACATATATATGGAGGGAATTGCTTCCAAGTCTATACTAAAGCAATGGCAATTTCTCACTCAACCGATCTCTTTTCAGTGTGCAGTTAATTGACTTCACTGTAGGTTGTAATTTTCGTATTGTGTGCCAAGATCTGTGACACCTTAAACACAAACATCAAACATTTATGCTACCCGGTGATGCTATAGTGAATCAGTTTGAATTGATTAAGGTTAGTTGGGAAGCCAATAAATTTAGTCAATAAAGAATGTCAAATACTACTAGTGAAAATATAGAAGAGGAAATCTCTGTCTTTCAAATTCAGTCCTACGGGACCATCATCATCATCATCTCTTTATACATGCATGCATAACAATGCCATGTGCAATTTGTCAGGCCAGTCTTCACATTTGTAACCTAATTCAAAAGGGTTCCTTACAAGTCCAAGAGCTAAAATTGCTTCAACTCTCACACTTGGAACGTACATAAAACTTTCCATGGAACAGCAATAAAAAGTAGTCTCAAATAAAAAAATTGGCTCTTATATTATCAGCTTTGAGATCTTAATACTGGCAACAATAAGCATCTCAAAATTTCAGAATTTCAAACCAAGGGTAAACATCTGGTAATATCTCTTTGTACAAGGTAAAACTATAGTTTCATAATTTCAGTCCAAATCAAGGGCAAAATCTGATCACCTAAAATTCAGTTCAAATTAAAACTTTTATTTCAAAATTTTAGTCCAAATTAAGGGTAAAATCTAATCACCTAAAGTGGTTGTTTGAAAAACAGAAGGGACTGCTAAATGTTACTGCATCAGAAGCCGGAAGGCTTCGTTAGCTAGCTCGTCGGTGTAATCAAATCCAAGGTTATTGACACAATCGTGAAATTCATCCATCTCAGCTTGCCCAACTTGGATGCCCACCAACACATTTGCACCAGTTTCTCCCTATAAGGAGGAGACAGTTAACAATAAATTACACCAGTACAAGGGTGGTAGAAAAGAAAAAAGTTGAAAAGACGCACGCCAAAGACAAAGGAAAAGAAAATGGCACATTTCGTGTATATTTAAGGAGAATTTGCAAACTAAAAGGCTTAAGAGGATGATATATGACAAACCTGGGCACGGTAATGAAACAAACTTATGTTCCAACGTGGACTGAAAGTATTCAAAAATTTCATTAGAGCACCTGGTCTTTCGGGGAATACAAATCGACAAAGAAGTTCATCTTGAACATTAGATCTGCCACCCATCTGAAAGACACGCAAGAAAATGCATACATTAAAAACCCAATAAATGCTTGCCACAAGAAGATGAAATGGGAGGTTAAGCTGGTTAAGATGCTTACCAGATGACGCAGGTGATCTTTAACTAAATCATTGTTTGTAAGATTTATGGTTTCAAGTTTCGCCGTTTCCATTCTATCTATCATTGCTTCAAGCTCGGAAGTTGTATGGACGCCCACACTGCAACCAACATTAATTAAGTCGAGCGGGTTTTTTTCTAATATTTAAATATTTAATTGGATTTGACAAGGAGAACAATTCACAAATTTATAAATCATACTCCAGCACGAATAAAGAAAAGAAAGTTTGAGCAAATTTTTTTTTTTTTTTTTGATGAAAATTTTGAGCAAAACTTGCCTGTAAAGAACTAGAGCTTTGTCTTTAGTAGCATCATATCTGTATTTGAATTCAGTGATATTCATTGGTCCCACCTGCAACCAAATGAAAATTAGCTGATGGAATGAATAGACTTTAGCATATCGAAAATGCATCAAAGAATAGTTAGAGAACTCTTCCTAAATACCATTTCACAATATCTTGTAAAGCTTCCAGCTTCCTCTGGCATAAACGTTGCAAGCACAGCTTCTCGTTTTCTTCCAACATCTGCAAGTTCAGTGACTAACCTCAGTCGATCGAAGTTCATATTTGCGCCACTTGTCACTGCTACAACACTTTCACCCTTAAGGCCATAGTACTTGCAGTATGCCTCTGCTCCAGCAAGGGCAAGAGCACCTGCTGGTTCCAAAATGCTCCTTTTCTCCTCAAACATATCCTACAATTGATTATGTGAAACTTGATAATCAGATAAATAACCTCAACTTTTGGCATTTCACTTTCATTATAGGATTTTAATCTTTTATAGTAACTTATGAAGTAACATGGATTCCTGGCTCACCTTTATTGATGCACAAATAGCATCACGACTGACAAGAACTACTCCATCTACTAAATCCTTGCATAAACGGAATGTTTCTTCTCCAACCACTTTAACTGCTACTCCATCAGCAAAACCTCCAACCTGCTCCAGCATGATTCGCTCCCCGTGATTCAATGACAATGCCATAGCATTTGCATCAAACGGTTCAACCCCAATGATCTTTACCTACGTAATTGACATGAACGTCTCAATGAAAATATTTTCAATTTCTACAACATTTTATTCAATGGACTTTTGAGCAAAGTTAACAGTTAAAGTATTAGTATCATTGGTATGGATGTCTTGCTAAATCAGATACAGAACTAAAATAAAACTCACAAACCTTTGGAGAAACCCGTTTTACATAAGCGGCAATTCCAGCTATTAGTCCTCCACCACCCACTGGAACAAATATAGCATCGATTGGTCCCTGTGCTTGACGTATGATCTCCATGCCAACAGTTCCCTGTCCCATAATGATATCAGCATGATCAAAAGGAGGTATAAATGTACGACCTTCCTCTTCTTCCCTTTGTTTAGCATGTGCTTGTGCTTCGTCATAGGAATCTCCAATCAGAACAACAGTTGCACCTAACCGCTGAACAGATTTCCACTTGATTTCTGGAGTTGTTACTGGCATAACAATAACAGCATCACAACCCAATTTTTTGGCAGATAGGGCAACACCTTGGGCATGGTTACCAGCCGATGAACAAATTACCCCTTTATCTAATTGCTCCCTCGAGAGCTTCGCCATCATGTTATAAGCTCCCCGTAGCTTAAATGAGAAAACCTATATGCATGAATTACCAAAATCAGTCACTGACTCACTGCCTACATGATTGAACACTCTTTATTTACCCGATTCTTCCTATCAAAATAAACTCTAAATTCAAAATTATGCACATTGATAAAATTTATCATCAAAACTCAAAACATTGAGTAGTTTCAAATGTGGGAAAAAAAACTCATTGCGGCAATTAAACAAACAAGTCATTAACAGTTTGATTAAGAAACGAATTCAGAAATGAAAGATTTTTAATAAGACAGGAGGAATATTTACAGGTTGAAGATCTTCTCTTTTGAGCCAAATATGAACACCGATCCTTTCAGAAAGCTTCTGTGCGTAATCCAAAGGAGATTCAACAGCAACATCATAAACTTTGGAAGTAAGAATATTAGTCAAATCAGACATAGCATCTGGACCTCCATATCTTTTATCAATACTATCCAAATCTGAATTTTTATTTGTTGCCCCAAGAAATCCACTTTCATATTGTAATGATTCAGCAGAAACCCTTTTCAAAACAGGAACTGAGGGTTTATGATTTTGGGAAACGTCAGCTGTTTCTTTACTAGCAAATATATAACCAATTGAATTTCTCGTTCTTGTTGGTTTCAAAAGTTTCTGGGTTCTTTGTGGATTTAAGCGTGTGGGTGTTGTTAAGAAAGATAGTGCCTCCATCGTTTGCAGAAATTGGGACTAAATTTTCAGCCTCGGGTATTTAACTGGTTTCAGTTCATTCCTATTCCTAATGTGTTTCCACTTTCCACTACTTTCCTATACTAGATTTGTGCCCGTGCTACGCACCGGGAACTTTTTTTCTTATCTGTTTGTTAATTAGCTTCTTTTTGTTGAAGGGTATGTTAATTAGCATCTGCTTTTTAGAAAAAAATTAAATTTTTTACCAGTGCCCAAAAAAACAGTTTACCTTTTTTCAGACACAAAAAACATGAGTGAAACTAACCACAAATGTTATTCCCGCCCTACTTTTTTCTTTGTAAATATCTTAAAATTATTAATTTCACAAATTGTAGTCCTTTCCTACTTATTTTTTTGAAAATGGCTTAAAATTATTATTCCACCTAAATTTCTTATCCTTTTCCTAACCGGAAATTCCTTCGTATGTTCTGTAACCTTTTTTTTTGTTTGCGAGATACATATCAACATTAGCCGAATAAGGACCAAAATTTAGATATGGAAATTAAGTTTTTGTTTGTCCAAATATATGTATGCTGCTTTTAAAACAGACAATATTTTGATAAGAAATTGTAAAACAAACAGACGACATTCAAACGAAAAGTAGAAATCGTCTCAATAGCTAAACTAAGAAACTTATGTATGCTGCTATTCCTGAGGTCTGGTGTTGTGTTCATTCCCAAAGCCAGATCGTTGCATCCTCCTTTTTTTTTCTTTTTCTTTTTTTTTTTTTTTAGAAAAAACATTGCATCCTCCAATAATGCCTTTGTCCCCAGGTGTTTGTTCATCCCCTAAGATTGCGAGTTCGTATTTTTCTTCAAGTCTAAAAACTTACGGCTGTTGGCCGGGGCTCTACCTCTTTGATTGTTTTCTGTTTTATGTAACTTGTGAATTAGTGTTTATTCTAAAAGGAAAAAGTAAAAGAAAAAAACAATGCAATAATGGTGGATATAAGTTACCAGGTGCTTTAATGTTGTCTGTGGTGTTGTTCTTCTCGGGCATGATCGTGGCTGCAAATAAAGTTGCCAATACAACAAGGGAACACTGCCAAACTTGGCATCAACCAAAGTAAATCTGATGTAGTTGCCACTACATATTTTCATATATAGCATGCTTTTACATGTACAACTATGTTGTATAGGGTATATCGGCACCGAAAGCATAAACGGTGGCTTAATCAAATAGATGCGCCATCTGTGGGAGTTGAACCCACAACTACATGGGTGAAAACCATGTGCTCTACCATTTGAGCTAAGACAGCAAGAAGGGAGTGTACCTGACACCACGCTTCATATACACATGATCCAAAGTCTATATTGTAGAGTTGAGGTCATCAGTCCACATCACCTAATATTTATTACATAACCTCATTTGCAGTTTACCTTGATTAGTTTTCAACCTTTGCTTGAAGAATGAACACATAACATAACCTAACCTGATGCCACCGTCGGGTGCTTATGGTGGCTGCAGTAAATATCAATCTTTCCTAGAGGAACTCCAATGTAACAGAAATCAACATCAGCCATCTTTGCAGGTCCATTCATGATGCATCCCGTGGCTGTTATCTGCAACAAAGGAGAAGTCACATTTTAGATTTCTCGCCTGACATAAAAACAACAGCTCCAAAGTTTTTGAGGATTACCAAATCAAATTCAAATCAAAAGGTTATGCCAAGGGAGCTGATTCCTATATAGATGAAGGATGAATACTGTATTCCAAATGACCATAGATGGGTGGCGTAGACATGCATTTCCTCGTCACTAACTATAAATTTTCACCTATCATAAGCACAACAGTTGGATAAATCTTTTCTAGCCTTTATGATGCTGAAGTCAGCGCAACCGTCAAGGAATAAGCTAACAAAACTATATGTAAAAATAAGAAAATAGCTTTTCCTACTGGTCCAACTCATGTACAATACTTGGCTAGTTATCAAATAGGTTCCCTTCTGAAATACTCTTACTCAAAATGCACTCTATTTTAAACTGTATGATGTTCCAAGACCAAAAGCATAAGAAGCAACCATTCGGCACAAATGTCTACCTGTTTCCTTTGCATCCCGAATTCCAAATGGTTTCTTCAAAGAGATACCCGTACAGACAAATTGCCTAAAGCCTAACTCACACCTATGATCTTGGTACTTCTTGGTTATATATATTTTATGATACCTTACATTCATGGAAAATAAACACTATAAGAATCTGTTCTTCTATAGGCAGTTTTGATGGATTCAGTGGTATTCTAAAAACAATTATATCCTTGGTCCAGATAAAAAATATGACGACATACTCAAATAAAGTTGAACAATTGAGGAATGACAGTAACCAAGTAGCAATCATGTTCCCCTGATGCAGATGCACTTTCTGCATATTGAGGGACAATCAGACCTTAATTGGAAAAATGTCTAAAGAGGTCAGTATCTTTCCACAGTACAGAGGCTCACTTCTAAAGGTAGTACTGAAAATTTGTTTTAACATAAATTGTGTTAAAGCGGGACTACAAAACAATCTTTTCAAGCACTGAACTAAAGAAATAAGCCACCAAATTCCAAGAATACCTTCATCATCTATAAAATAGAGAAGTTGATTGGGAAGGCTGACTGTAACTCGAGATAATTAAGGCTCGAACGACTCAATCAAGCTCATCCTTTCAAACTATTACGAACATTTAGCAAAAGTTATTTGCCAAAAACAACAACAATATCACGATTCTTATTGATCCACAATTTCACATGATTCCAGTGTACTTAACCAAACCTATATCTACCAATGAAGCTATATATTGAGGTATGTACACTACGCTAAACATTTAACACACTGTGACCTTAGAGGAAAGTATCTTACGGTTTAGAACTGTATGCACAGAAACAATCTGCACAGAAGCGGTGCCATCCCAAAAATAATTCTAGTCAATGGATAAGCAGGGGACATGAAGTCGGGTTCAGAACTGTATGCACATAATCTTAGTTACAAAGTCAAACCAAACAGAGAAGTGGGACTTCCTTAAAGGACAAAATTTGTCGAACCAAACAATTAAGCAACAACGAAAAAACATAATTTGAGATAATCAAATTTAAATTAACCAAATTAAAGCCTGAACCAACCTACACCAAATTCGTGTACACGCCATAACCAACCCAATAGGAATTCAAATTGGAGATCTAGGGATTGCTTCGAATCAGAAAATTGGTTATATTTTGTTGATTGTGCGTGAAAAATAACTGGGTTTCGGTCTTTTCCAAATTTTGAAGATAGAAAAACCTAGGGTTAAGATCATAAGATAAATAGTAATCACAACATTGATTCGGTAGAGTGGGCAATTGAGCAAAGAAAAAACCCTAATTAAGACTCAACACAGAATTGATTGGGTAGAATGCCCAATTGAGCAAAAAAATTAAGATGATTGCGCCGTAGTTGGAGATGGAACTAACCAGGATCCTATGATGATGACGAAGAAGAGTAAGGTAAACGTCTGAGAATAAGAAATCCTTTATTGCACACGTTGAGATGATTGAGTCTTGGTCGCTTGAAGAGAGGGGGAAAGGATCTCAGCGTCTGAGGAAATCGCAAAGAGAAGGAGAAGAATTTTTTTTTTATACGCCCAAGATAAATCTAATTTTGGACTAAAAGACCGAAATAGGCCCTTAAGGGCGTGGGAAAAAAGTCAAGCTTAAAGTAGGTAGCTTTTCTTTTTAACGGAGTTAGTTTAAGATATACTTGTCAAATATTAATTGGTCCAAAACTTAGTTTGTAAAAGTGGGTATGCATCACCACCGTGGGTGAGATTATGTAGAAGCGTAAACTAGTGTAATTAAATATGAACCAATAGAGAATTGCCAAGTGTCCCTCCCAGAATGCCTCCTTCCCAAACTCCCTTCCTCGGCCAATAGGAAGTTGTGGTATTGTCACCGCGCGACGTGGAGGCTTTTACAACTTAGAGCTTTTAGTGTATGATGTCTCCCAACACATAATAAAATTTCGTACCAATCCACCAAGGGGA
>JAJJMA010062564.1:0-22545 GCA_023529015.1 Papaver nudicaule
CTACACATCCATATGGCATGTGTAGTAACCTGGTACACATGCATTCATATGACATGTGTAGTAACCTGGTACACGGCCATAGACATGTGTAGTAACCTGGTACACATCCATATGGCCGACTACACATGCCATCCTATGCATTCATATGACATGTGTAGTAACCTGCTACACATGCATTCATATGGCTTGCTTGCCACCGCCACCACATATATATGGCTTGTGTACACAGCAAGTAAACATCCATGCATATTGCTCATGTAGTCAGTTGGTCAGATGCATTTTGTCTGGTGTAGCAGGCTGGTACACATGTATATAACTAGTGTACTTAATAGATACCCATTAATATGAAGAGTGTAAATTGTTATGGGTGCGTACTCATTCATATGAAATGTGGCTCGTGTACTAAGCAGGTACACAACCATATGCACATGTACTAAGCATGTACACAACCATATGCATGTGTACTTGGTAATTACACATCTATATTTATGTGTACTTACCCGATCAATATATATATATGCAAGTGTAGTCGGCAGTTACACATCCATATGACTTGTGTACCGCGTAGTTACACATCCATATGGCATGTATAGTCGGCTGTTACACATCCATATATGTAACATACTCTACTATTACATAAAAAAACGTAGCACTACACAAACTGCTCTTCATTTATAACAGTTTCTCAATTAAACATTTACAATGAATAATAGTTATACATTTTTAGTATTTAAAACGCTCCAGAAAAAGTGTGATAATGGCAACAGCTTGACGCCTTACAACTCCAGCTGAACCAATCCTTGATGCATCTTCCCTTCGACCACTGGTGCAAAAGATAAATAAACATTATGAAAGGAAAACAAATGCATACAAATCAAGCATAAATTTTCGTGTCCACAAGCAAAGTGATTTCACAAAAGCATAAATCTAACAAGATAAAATGAAACTTGATCGTCTTATCCAGCCTTATAACAAGAGCAAGGCCCAGTAAATCTATGTGAGAGAAATTATTCAATTTCCTGCCAACTGAAAGGTTAGACCGTTGTACATATCCGACCAATGGTGACTATTAGTGAACCTGAACCATTGTGCTATTGAATCACCGTGGCAAAAAGAAAAGGAAGAAAAAAAAACTAAGATGCAACACTAACAACAGATTGGACTCACTAAAGAAATAAGAAAATTCAATGTTAAGATTCGTATCTCCGTCTGAACATTAAAAGCTGAAACTACATCTTCATCATCTCTAACAGAAAAACAAGGTCAATTTTTAATGAGTGAGAAAAATTTACCTCAGTGACATGATTATACTAAGACCTTTATTGTCCTGGTTCACATTATATGTTCAAACTGAGAGTTACAAAATCTAATTTAGTTGGGAAAAGATTAATATATCAAGACGAGAGTCGTATAAAACAGAAAAATAAAATAAGCATGATATACAAAAGTGTACTAACATTTTCACAAGGGTAGCGATTCTTGCTTGTGCAATACAGGTGCCCTTAGTTCTTTCAGAACTGTTGAGCTTTTCAGTTGCACGTTGCTCTAATACTAAAGTCTCTTCATAAGTATGGGTTTCTTTAAGCCTGCCAGCAACAACCGTACCTGCATAGAAGGGAAACATGAATAAGAGGAATAAAGGGGACTAGATTTTTTCTTCCAATAACGTAACACCATTTTGTATTTCTAGTTGTCTCATGTATGCTACCAGCATGCCTAAACATCAGTCTAGATGATAACGGACTCGAAACAAAAATGTAATCTCCCATGATTTATAGAACTATAATTTTCAGAAACTAAATCATATCCTATAAAAGCATGTGTAATAAGCTGGTACACATGCAATTTAGGTTGTGTACTCAGCAGGTACATATGAAATGTAGCTTGTGTACTCAGAAAGTACACAAAACCTAGCTCCAATTAAACAACTAAAAAAGAAAAAACAAGAACGACAAACATTTAAATAACAAACTAATGCAATTCAACAAAAAAGAAAAGTCAAATGTCATATTAATTTTAGTACATCATTTGTTCTCTGTCCAATTCTTCTATAAGGTCTGATCATACATACATTAGGGAAAAAGCAATCATATGGAATATCTTACAATCATAAAATAGAACTCGACCCTTAAACTTGTAACTTCATCGGTCTCATATATTATAAAATGGTATCAACTGGGCATTACTAACAAACTACGCCATTGTGTGTAATTGGTGCAGGTAATGTCATGAATCGTGATGTTAGAGAGTAATCCTGAAACAAACACATTTCTGTTTACATAGAAGCAACGTAGAGCTAATCATTAAAGCTATCTATAAAATAAACTACCAAATCAAGCTTGTTGACAACTATCCTGCAATTTAGTTATCTCTATTGTAATATTTTTGAACAGGTTATCATTTTAAGATAGATAATCCTTTGTAAATCACCAGTACATTGTTCATGTATTCAAAACAACGAACCTCATAATCAACATAATTACAAAAAAGAGACAATATTAATTACAACAAGAACAACAACAATACATACCTGTTTTTTGAAACATGAATCAACCTATTCAACAAATTCTTCAATCCAACTAAAATCACCTAACAAAAATACACAAAAATTGAATTGTATGATCAAAACATATCCAGGAACAACGACAACCAAAAAACCAATACTAGCAAATAAAAAATCTAACTAAAAACTCAAAGAACAACAACAACACAACAACAACAACAAAGAAACCTTACCTAGATCCAAGATGAATAATCCTGTTGTTCTTCTCTTCCGATTTGAATATAATCAATCAAAACAAAAATTGAAACTAACCAAACTAAAAAAAGAGAAGTAAGCATGAGAATACCTATTGAATCAAATCGAAAACCTTACCTGAAGTAGCCGAGACATCATCGATTCTGAAATCTAAGTCAAAACATAAATAAAAACGTAAATCAAACTAAAAAGAAAAAGAATAAAGATTGATTCAAACAATACCTGAAAATAGCTTCGGATCAACTGAAAAATCAGATTAAATAATCGTCGGAGAACACAAGCAATTAATTGAATTCATTAACCTGATTGATTTAGCTGTTAAATCAGTCGATTTGTTAGATTCAACTGATGGAGAAGAAAACCTGGAAAATTTGAGATTCAACAGATGGAGAAGGAAAAATAACTTGGAAAAAAATGGATTTGAGCTCTGGTTTCTTTGGAAATCTCGGAAGTAGAATGACGATGTTAAGTCTATAATAATCTATAAATAAGAAGGTCATTTTTGGTATTATAAAAGTATTGATAACATCAGCATCACCGAAAATTTCAAAATAAAGCCCAAAATTAAATATTTGGGGCTTAGTTATTAGGAAATATTAAAAGTAGGGAGTGGACAATATAATATCCATTTTGTAGGGTTTATACAAATATAACCCATATTATTTGGTGTAGATAGTAGTTTTCACATGTTTATATTGGTTAGGATTTTGTACCCGATAAATGCATGTTTGGGACGCTATCAAATTTCTATAGTATTGCGGACTGCGAACATTGCATTTGACAATTTACTTCTGCAAACTCCCTACAACGTGGTTACCGTGAAGAGTTAACTTCTCACCGCAGACGACGGGACGCGTCTTTTCGCCGGCGTTGTCCAATCACAATCTCGGTAGGTGATGTCATTTTTATACTGTGACATGCCCCTGTAAAGAAGGAGTTGATCACGCTATAAAGTCTCCACGTGGCCCTCGACAGCTCTTTTGACTTTTGTGGAGAAAAAATTGAAAGAGAATAAGAGAATAAGAGATCTTATCCGAATTAATAATGTGGACCCCTGACACAAAATAATTTAACGAGGTCATAGATACCGAAAATGCTATTCAACACTCTCTTTTAACACTCTCTTTAGCACTCAGGGACACATGTCGCTAAAGTACTGGTACATCACATTCAGCCAGGACCCATATCACACAGGAACGGGTTCCACACATCCCAGATGAAGGGTCTGGATGGTGTGAGTGCTGGACAAAGTGATCAATTGAGTGTCAAATAGCAGCACCGCATAGATACTCACAGATGTACCCTTATTTCGAAAACACTCGGTGGGTGGGTCCCGTTTTATTATTCGAGGTCCCCGATACAATTCATGCAGTAGCCATCATGTCAACATGGCAAATCCGACCGGACATAAGAAGCTTCAAAACATGCATCATCTGAGATTCAACGACATGTCACCTGTAACTACGAAAATTTGGCACATGAATATATATGGCCTTTGAACCTAGAACTAGGAAAAAATTTACTCATAGTACCAGAAAGAACTTGATTGAAACGTATTTCACTTGTTGAGAAATTTTTTTTTTTGATACAAAACACTTGTTGAGAATTGCTAGCGAGTAGAAATATCCTAACCAAAGCACAATAAAGGAATAGCATAAGACCTAACTTTACATGGTCATATTAAGGCTACCAATTTGTTTGGATGTACCAATCTGGTAGTTAAGAAATCCAGATACATCCCAAGTCCCGAGCAAAATGGTACGCCCCTAGTAATTTTATAACTTTATTTTTTAAACTACAGATTATATTATTTGCTTTGGCAAACAAGCACAATAGGGGTTCATTTTTCTTTTTCTTTGGCATTGCTTATCCTTGGACCCTAATAAAAGCTTGTCTACCTCTAGTGCATTCGTTACATTTGAAATGTACCTTCACTTCTTGCCAAAAAAAAAAGAGGATCCGCTCACACTTTTAATCTCACACTATCTCACGCATTTGACGACATTCTCTTTTACAATATCCAAATGATAACGAATTTGAAGCTAATATTTTGGGAATACGTTCTTCTTACGAATCTCTAC
This sequence comes from Papaver nudicaule, assembly GCA_023529015.1. NCBI lineage: Eukaryota > Viridiplantae > Streptophyta > Magnoliopsida > Ranunculales > Papaveraceae > Papaver > Papaver nudicaule. The sequence goes on from JAJJMA010062564.1 coordinate 4,840, forward strand.
ATTCCTATAAAAAATGACATTCGGAAATAACAAACCTCATTATCTACCAATCCTAATGTCAACAATAAAAAGTATGTTGATTTTCAAAGTACTAAATGGTGGTGTTATACGTCTCATATAATGCATTTATTTTTGGTAAGAATGTTGAACTTTGTAAGAGGAACATATCCCCATAATATTAGTATTAAATACTTTACCATTCGGATCTTATAAAAGAGAATGTATCGAAAGTGTGGGATTGAGAGTGTGAATAGATCCTCCCTCCCGAATAAATTCTCAAAAGATCAACTGAGTTGTGCATATTACGAGTTGTATATCGGGTATGAAATGAAACCTGATTACACATTGGGAATCTACCATACTCTCTATGTAAACATGTCTTGAAAAGGAGTAATTTCATGCAGTTACCCCTATGTTATTTGGCAAGTTTGATTGGGGTACAAATTCTTGGTATTTATAGTAACTGATTTATCTTGCCTGGCTATTTTGGGTCCTACGTGTTTTTTTTTTCCTGCCCGATTAAAATTAAACCCATCCGATAGAATACTCAGTTATGGGATAACTGAAATGGGGGTAAAAATACCTAAATGCTCCCACTATAACTTCACATTAAAATCCTAATTTCATAATCTAAATATCATTTTAACCCCAAGTGCCGATTCTTCTTCTTCCCTCTCTCTTTTCATTTTCAAAAACTTTTTAAGAAAACATCGTCAATTAATCGACAATTCTAAAAAAAAATCTCACGATTAATTTTATATAATGACAGTGGAAATAGTCAGAAACACTGCATAAATTTCAAGAGATTTCAATCTAGGAATCACTATTCCTAAGGTTTATCAAGAAACGTCGTCTTCAACGCCTCAATCTAAAAAAAAAGTGCGAGAATTGTAGCTCTTAAAGATAAAATAAAAGAAGTTAATATGACGAGAATAAGGTATTTAAACTAGCTTATTAGATTTTTAGTTGATTTGGCTCTCCAAATCGAAGATTTAAAACCTAATTGTTCAGAAAATTTACCCAGAAGCGTTAGTTGTTAATAGCATTCAATCAACCAACTGTTCTCCGTGTTCATCTTCTCCAAAAATTAGGAAACAAAATAGTTAGTTGTGTGTTATCTTTAGAAACCGATTAATTTAATCGTTTCCATGTGAGTTAATCAACCAACGATTATTGTTCCCTTGAATTTTTGATATTTGTCTGTTCGAATTCTAGGGCATAGTCGTTCCTTATATGTCTCCTTATAAACCGATTAAAATCCTTTGCTTGAAATTTTAAGTTCTCAATCGTTCGTTAGATATACTTTGTATGCCGAGTTTTAGGCTGTCTGTTCGAATTCAGCTTAATCGTTTGATATTTTTTGTTGCATAGGCCGATTGACATCAATTGATTTCCAATTATGTATAGTATTTAATCGATTTTTAGAAGTGTTATTACTAACCGATTAAGTGAGGTGAAAAATCTGAATGTTTCTTTAAGTTTTTTTGAGTATAATCGTTGTTTGTAACCATGAACAAAAATCGATTTTTTTCAGCCAGAAAAATTTATCGTTTTTTTACAACCATATCCACTGTCTGTTTTATTCAGTCAATAAGCAGTTTTTGCTTTTGCTTTTGTTAGCCAATTGTTTTCTGTCTAACTGTCAATCTGCTTCTTGTTTTGTGCTATAGGGACATTGGAAAAACCACCAAGGCCAAGGGTAAGGCCAAGGAAGTGGTAAAAAAGGAAAAACTTGATCCTATAGAAAATCCTGACATTGATCCTCCTTGTTTGGGTCCCCGTCGAGAGGTGGTAATAAATTGACTGCTAACAGTCGTAATCCTGCTAAAAAGGTATCCATCAATGAAAACCCAGATGTACCACCATCTGAATCATCAGTCATGAATTACAAGATGACGATGAAGAGACTGTTGCAGTAAAATATGCAGGAGTAGCTGAAGAAGCATAACTAATCGTACTTGTGGAAGGTCAACCACAAACACTACCAAATGTACCAGTGGAAGATCAATCACAACCACATGGTGAAGAAGAAGAAAAAGAAAAGAATAAGAAATTGAGTTACTTTCCAAAACCAGAGCAGATGATAGCCGATACAAAGCTTAGAATACCTGCTGATGGAGGGGAGGTCTTATGGGGGTACGAGATGAGTTGGCCTACTACCGTCTATAGAAACATATCAATTATCTCAAACCTCATCTATTTAGTTTGTTTTATTTTCTATTGATCCACGATAGCGTTAGGTTTTGTTAATGACAAGTGATATGTTTTGCAGGAGCAAGAAGATGTCATCCGTCTTCTCAAACACCAATCGTCAATGGGTAAAATGCATGAGTGACCCTTGGAAAAGATAGGTGAACACACTGAAAATAATCCGGAAGCTGAGGCTGAATGGTTAGATAGCGATGAAGCCCCTGAAATGGTCGATATCGTCAATAAGTCGGGGTTGTATCCTGCCACTGCCAACTCCCAAATTGGATATGACAAAAAACTAGTTTATGTCGTCATTCAAAGGTATTATGGGGAGACGGATACTATGCGCTTCACTTTTGGCGAGAAGACCATCACTCCGGATGATGCTCATGAGATTACAGGTTTCAGCATAACATGCAAATCAGTGAGGAGCACTAGCTTCACCAAGGACCTTGACTAGAAGAAAATCCATGATTTTACTCAAGCCAAATGGGGTTGGGACGTGGCGAAGAAGATCGAATCAGAGTTTAAAGTTGGAAGGGCAAGGCAGAGGATATTCCATTTGAAATCTTTTAAGGATCAATTCAAGAGGACTATGAAGCTTCATGAGGACGGTATCTTATCATCGCAGTTGATCACCGCAACAACACCCGCATACATTCTCTACCTCTTGGGATGTGTCATCTTCCCGGACACTTCGGGTTCTCGGGTGAACGCCTCCTATGTACAACTGTTGGATGACATGGACAAGTTGGGTGAAGTCTTTTGGGGCACTGCGTGTCTTGCCTACTTGTTAAAGGAGATGATAAACGCTTCTAGAGCCCATAAGGATAAAATCGCAAGGAATACCGCTCTACTTCAGGTAATTCAAGTAGATTTAGTTTTCATCATCTTATTTGTACTAGTATACTTGGTATTTCATAATTCTATGTTTTACTTCTAGACGTTGATATATCTGCACTTCCCAGAGTTTGCTTCTAGAGTCAAATTGAACCATGAATGGGAAAAAGGTGAAGTCTTCAGTATCTAGGAAATAAACACTACGCCACAGGGGCCTGTTTGTAACGCTTATAGACGTTGCGCAGAATTAAAGCAACGTCTATTAGCGTTGCGAATACGGCGTCACAAATTTTTCGTGACGTCTATTAACGTTGCTCTAATTAATTAAAGCAACGGAATTTACGTTGCATCTTCCGTTGCACTTTTTTATTTAAAGCAACGTAAGTAACGTTGCAGAATTTATTTAGAGCAACGTTTTCTGTAATTTAGGCAACGCCTATAAACGTTGCAGATTTTTTAATTAAAAATAAAAAAAATAAAATTAAAATTAAAAACCAAAACAAAATGTATTTTAAAAAAAATACGTATTACAAAATCTATACAAAATACATATTTTAAAAAAAATACGTATTACAAAATCTACACACTTGATTAGCAAAACAGATTTACAATCAACATGTGAAGCATCTCTATGCATATATACTTCCCATAAGCATATACCAAAGCTGTATATATACATCACACCTTATGTTGTAAGGTTTACCATCAAGAACCTACAAACCAAAGCTTCATCCGCGCGACCTAAATAGTAAATCACAAAAGACTATCACAGAAAGCCATCAACATAAAAGCAAAATAGGAGATCAGCAAAAACAAATAGGTACTCTAGTAATGTTGCAGAAGTAACGGATAACACTTGACCATCTGAGGTCTACCCCTGCATCTTCCACCCATGTGCTTCATCCAAGTAATATCTAACATTACTCTACGCAACATGGAAGCATAACTTGATGCATACATCTATACATTAAATGGATAACGTCATAATATTACTAATTTCGGCTCATTCTACAACCTGAGCACGTTACTGTCTCAGTTAGACTGCTAATTTTTGTTATCTACTCAACAGTAAAGAGTTTTAGTTTGTTAAGTTCTATCTGAGGTTTCTGTTGATTGTTTTTCTTGCACACCCAGCACGTTTCTGGCGAATGACTTCTTACATGTATATGGAATGTTTTAAGATGTTGTCGATGTGTTACATGGTCTTGAGTCTCTTGACAGAGGTAGCTAGATCGGGTTTTCTACTTGTCATGTGCAAAATCAGTTGCAGATGAAATTTAAAAGCTTCATGCGCATGTCACGCTTTGGTGAGTATCTTTTATTCTTAAATAGGCAACTATCCATATGAAATGTGACAAATGAAAAATCCAGAATGCTTGAGAAACGAAGCAGATTTGGGCTACAACACAAAATGCTCACCATATAATCACAAGGTGGTGGACTTTCGGCAGTAATTGTTGTAGCTTCCCGATTCCTGATCGCCTAACAAAAAACAAACCATACTACTAAAAATTAGTGAAAAACAATTTCTGTTCAAAAAAGGTCACAAAGTTCAACAAAGTTGAAACACAAGACAGTACTTCATCATCAATATCAATAGATTAGTTGTCATCATAGGATGTGGTGGTTGTAGGACATTTCCAGCTCTTCCTACTCCTCCACCACCACATCCTCCTCCTATTGGATCGAAAATTGTATTCCTACAGAAAATGTCCCAAATCAGTTTGATTGTTCTAATAATGGTTGAAATCGAGATAATCACACAACAATTTCCTTCAATCAAAGACAGAGACATACATATAGTATTGAGACTATTAACGACACGAAAATGTGTCTACGATTCGGTTTCTGATATCTCATGATACTTGGCAAAGTACCATTTGTCATGTGTTTTCCAGTTAGCTATGTCTCAGCCCAGATCCATATCTTATGATGCTTAGTGTTTAATTAGCCTTTGAGCTTATTCTCACCTCTTGACAGAGGTAGCTAGATCAAACTTGTGATCATGTTCGCATTGTTTTCATATTCCAGAGATTATAGACACAAGTTATACACACAAGCAAGGTCTTTAAGACTAGAAAATACCAAAGCTTGCTGGATTTATGATGCAATTCTAGCGGACCACCTTCAAAGTATCAAGAAGAAAACAAAGAAGAGTTTGAAGCAGACTAGAACCAATAGAATCAACGAAATAAAATATAAAACAGTAAGAAAAAGGAGATGTACGGTTTTCCATTCTTGTTCGAAGTCGACAAGGCCATCGCATTTGGTTCATGCAAACCAGCGGCCAGAGCATCGTCAAACCATTTGTGAAACTGCAACACAGTTACAGAACCTTAAAATACACTAGAGAGTAGTTAAGGATACAAACTACAACTATCACAGTTTAGTTAAAAAGTTAATCTTCGAATCATCAAGCAGCATGTTGCTTCAAACAGACTTAAGGGTTTTAGTCAATGTGCGTAAGGTTACAAAGGATAATGTGGGTTTCGTCTTAATGTGAGAACTGGGAAGCAGAAGAATATTTACAAACCTTTGCCGCTCTTGGACGAACAGCTGTGCATGACTTAGACTGAGCAGCAGAACACAAATACTTTAACGAAGAGGCAAAACAGAACACAAATTTAATGAGTAGGTATATAATACACGAACAAGAATAATGACACAAGGTTATCCTTTAACCAATGACACCAAATTTGAGATACTACACACTCTGGAGCACCAAAAATTGGACAAAGAAAAACATTTAAAAAATAGCAGGGGTTTGTAACATTTACCTTGATTTCTTTTGCTCAATGGAGCAGCAGTACTTCATCCCCTGCGCTCTTGCAATCTTAGATCGTTTCCCACCATTTGTTACACCATCTTCAACGAACTGCAGTTTATGTTGTGTTACATAAAGATCACAGTCATCACCCTTCTCACTTTGTCAGCAACTGCAATCAGACATCAGATATACAAGACCTTTCAGTTTAATGTATAAAATTGTTAAAACGATATGATACAATGATCAATGGATGTGTAAGTCCAAAACATAAGCTACAAAACTATAGTTCAGCATAGAGCAACGACAAGCAGTGAGTTTATGACTACCATTTTCTGAATCTCTCAACGACATAACACGACATTGTAATTCTGAAAAATCTAACCTAATTATTCATTCTCTAAGGTATACGATATGAAAATTAGGAGAGTCCATTAAAATCCTGCCAATTTAGCATTGACCCATGGCTCTGTGGTTCAGTCAACCAGCAGCTGAACTGACGGTTCAGCCAATTTGTCGAGCACGTTGTAGGCGCTTCCCTCCTGTTGCATTTGTGTTCTTCTCCTGCAATTTGGAGCCACTATATATTGAGTCCTTCCCTGCAATTAATCATACATACACAAGAACCCATATATTGAGTCCTTCCCTGCAATTAATCATACATACACAAGAACCCAATTTCCAATTCATCGTAGTTCTCACAAAGCTCTGAATCTCAACCCCATCAAACACAATGAGAAACAACATAAACTCTTCTCTTCTTCTCCACTGATTTCCGCTTCCAGTTAACCTGAATCCAATCACTAACCTGAACCCAATCTGTGTATCCTTCTTCTCTTCAATCTCCCGTGAACCCTTGGCAATTACCACTGCTAGAAGATGGTTTAACCGGAAGCAATAGTGGCTGGAACTTGTTCAAACTGTAGAAAGAGAGAAACGCGACTTGAATTTGAAATCAAACAAAAAATCAAAAATTAAATAAAACCCTAATAGAAAACTAAACAACAGATGAACTTTAAAGAATGCCGAAAACAAAAATGAAATCAATTTTCATCTTACCGGCGAGATGAACTTTTAAGGGATTACCTTCGTCTTACCAACCAAACCCTGAAAATCATAAACTCAAAATTAAAACCCTAACTACCAAATTGAAATACAAGAGAAAAAAATAAAAAAACTTACCATGAATTGATCTCTAATCAGCATCAACACTACGAGATGCTAGGGTTGATAGAAACCCCATGTATTATTCTACTTTCTGGTTTAGGTCAAATCGATTTCGAAAAACAAGAATCGATTTAGGTCAAATCGATTCAGATCTGAAAAAAAAACTAAATGAGAAGATAAAAGTTGTAGATGGTGGAAAATGAGAGAGGGACAAGATTGTCAAAACACTCTCGAAACCATGTCTTATTAAAGACAGTCGCCTATTCAGGCTCATCTTTATAGCTCAGGGTGCAATCCATTCCATGAAGCTAAACCCCCTATGAATTCTCTCTTATAACTCCGGTGGGGAGGGTAATGTCATAGAGCAGTATCAATGATCTCACCAACATATTAAACCCATCGATCAGCTCAGAGCCAGACCTCGCTTGATGGTACACGGTGAAAGATCAACAGAGACGTATCCTCATGGATTTCCTCTTAAAATGCGACTCAATACACGAGTCTTGGTGCAAACCTCGGAAATATTGAAGCTCCAGGCCGGTCCGGAGCTCTCTGAGAAGCATACACCAGCCTAAACAGGCCTAAGCGGATCTAATCCCAAGTTCAGGATGGTCTAGCGTACCATGGATAAGCATGCCATGACTTCAAAAGTGGTTGTAGCGTAAACGCGCACACCACGACTAAGGCACAGGATGCCACAAAGCTGAGCTTGGCCAGACACCAAAGCCATAACGCCACATAGCATGGCACCACAAAGCTATAACGCCCCAAAGATTGGCCTAGCTGGCCTGGCCAAAAGGGGGCATGGCGCCATATTCATGGCGCCACAAGAATACTTGGCCTGGCCAAGACACGGCCACAGGCCATGGCGCCATATTCATGGCGCCACAAAGTTAAGCTTTGGCCAAAAGGGCCATGGCGCCATATTCATGGCGCCACAAGAATACTTGGCCTGGCCAAGACACGGCCACAGGCCATGGCGTCATATTCATGGCGCCACAAGGTTATGCTTTGGCTAAAAGGGCCATGGCGCCATATTCATGGCGCCACAAGAATACTTGGCCTGGCCAAGACACGGCCATAGGCCATGGCGCCATATTCATGGCGCCACAAGGTCATGCCTTGGCCAAAAGGCCATGGCGCCATACCTACCCTTGGCCAAAACCATGGCAATAGTCACGCAATACTTCCTGGTTCAAAGCAACTACACAACACTTAGTTATACGACTCTACTCAACTCAACTACGCAATGTCCGCGTATCACTCGCTCGAGACATCAAAATATCACACGGGGGGATAGCTTTAGGGGTATTGGTCTGGCGGTCTACGGCAGTTGAAAGAAACTGATGGAGATAGTGGGACGTTAAGGGAAGATGGCACGAGTGGGCATGTTCCACACGACTCAGGCAGTTACGGAAACCAACGCATGTCCTCCACTCCTCCACTCTTCCACGACTCCCACCTTCTCTGTCGAGAGATCAGGGTGAGTTCAAACTATAAATAGAGGCTTCCTCTATCTTCCAAGGCAGAACATTCAGAACACCGAGAACATCCAGAAAATACACAGAGCCTCAGAGAAAAACATCTGAGAATCTAAACTCGTTCTAGCCTTGGAGATTTCTAGTCGACTTCACGACGGAAATCTTGAACTCAAATACCCAAAAACTCACCTTCAACCTGATCTCAAGTTTCTTCGTTGTTTCCCTCCCTAGACCAACCTCTATCCTCTCTGTGACCGAAGCAAGGTGGGAACGACCATCCTTGGTTTAGGCTTGCCTTGTTCGACTTTGATCTCCGAGCACTACGAAAGTACCCAGAGACGGTACACTTGTTTTTGCAGGTAAAAACAGTTGGCGACCACAGTGGGAGATCATTCTTTCGGTTCCAGAGAAGCCTTCAAAGATGGTTGAACTAAGGTCGGGATCAGATACCAAAAACCCCAGCTCTTCAACAGATGGTGTTGCAGCCCCCAGCAAGACACCTACCAATCCACCTGCATCCAGCAGCACGCCTAACACCCCTGATGTCCTAGGTAATCCCTCTTCAACACCCGTTATCCCAATTATCCCTATCACCCCCGTTACTCCCAGCGCTCCGAGCCACACCTCCAGCAAGAACCCTCCTTCCACAGCTAAAGTCAACACTGCTGCCGACAAAGGAAAGGGAGTATCAGGAGCATTAACCATGGAAGAACTAGCCAAACGACAGGACGATCTCGCGGAAAGCCAAGTCAAGATGTTCGACACTCAGATAGGAATTCTGGATTGTCTCAAGACCCTAACCTCGAAGCTGTCAAGTTCACCAGTCAAGGAGACCCGTGAAGCCATCACCGCAGGTACCCACTCGACTGTTATCCACGTCCAAGATGACGAAGCGCCTTCCCTCCCAGAAGAATCTCGGCAAAGAGGAGGACAACCGTCCCGTTATGTCACGGCGGACGACTTGGAAAGGCTGCTACGAAGCCGAGAAAGAGACGTGGCGTCACCCATCCACCAGCATCAACCACCATACCCGCACGAAGTCCAGAGGATCGCTCTCCCCAAGGGATACATGTCACCCATGTTCTCCTTGTATGATGGAACGGGGAATGCACGTGAACACATCTCTCGATTTCTGGAGTCCCTGGGGGAACACGAGTACAACCATGTTTTAAGGCTCAAAGAATTCTCAAAGTCTCTCACGGGAAGAGCTTACACCTGGTACAACAATCTCGCTCCGAACAGCATTGGGACCTGGGGCGAGATGGTGAGCGCATTCTACCGCAAGTACTTCTTCGTGTCCGAGCAGATAACGCTGTCCGACCTCGGGAGGATGTTCCAGAGGCCTAGCGAACACCCGAACGACTACGTCAAAAGGTTCCGAATTCAAGCCCTTGATTGCCACGATCCGAACGTCACGGAACAGCAGTTAGTGGAGCTTTGTATCAACGGGATGATTCCTGTTTATCGAGCCCTTTTGGAGAACCTCCGTTTCCAGGCCTTCTCCGAACTTCATGAGGCTGCAAAGAGATCTGCCACCACTGCACCTGCTCTGCTGGAAAGAGCTAAACCCCTCAGGAGTGAAGAAACCCGTGCCACTCGCGGTGACAGGAGACTGGTTAACAAGCAGTACAACAACAACTTGCCATCCATGGGCGCTGTCAGCGAAGGAGGGAAAAGAAAGGGAGGCGTCACCGAGGTAGCACACCCGAAACGCGCTAACTCGACTCCGGAAACTCCAAACAAGAACACAAACCAAGGAGGACCACAACAACCGGAGGTGCGGAGGCAGAAGGCCAGATCAGAGGTACCGGATTACCCGTTCCCCATGGAGGAGGTACTGGAGATACTAGACACTTGGATCCAGGACGGAGTAATCGCGCTTCCTACACCTCAACGACCTCCTACAGATGAAGAAGTTGCAAGCCCCAGGTATTGTCGTTACCACCAAGTTACTACTCACTCTACCAGAGACTGCTTCACCCTTAAGCGGATTTTTCAAGCCAAGGTGGAGTCTGGAGAACTACACCTGGGGAATGAAGGAGTATATCAAAACCCTCTGCCTGTTCGAACATTCACACTCCCAGAACAACCACTGAATAAGAGGGTAGAGGAGATAATGTACCAGCTGTGCGAAACCCTTTGTCTCTCGAAACCACAGCGGAAAGATATGTTCACGGCGCTCAACATGGTGGTAGCAGGGAAGCGCCTACCTTTCAAGGAAGTCCACGACCGGACGATACCCAAACAGGAGCCACAAGCTGGAATACAAGGCTGGGGACTCCTCACAACCACTCGAGTATCTGATGCTGAATTCTCGAAGACGCTCATCGACCCGGGATCCCCGGTGAACATCATCTCAGTTGAGACCCTCAGAGCCGCCAATATCCCACGAAGTCGAGCTGTCCGTGCCCCAACCATCATCAGGGGCCCTGACGGAGCCGAAGTACGGACTTATGGGTGGATCGACCTCCCCGTCGAAATCGCCACGATCCCAACTATAGTGGAGTTCCACATCGTCAAGGGAGTAGTCGAAAATGACATGGTACTAGGACGCCCGTGGATCTACAACAACCAGGAGGCACTCCCCCTGGAGTTCATGAAACGGTTCGTACAGGAGAGCAACGAAGCAGTAACTACGCCCGCGGAGCCCTCGGAAGCCGACAAAAGCCCCCTCAACCAAGAAGGTATTTCGTCCACCTCTCTTGTATTTGACAATCCACATGCACCGAGTCGCTGGGGACTCGCCGCGAGGAAAACTACCCGGAAGGAGAACCCGGGAAAACCTGTGATAGACATTGGCACCGCTATCAGAATCTTCATCAAAGCCCTTCAGGAGTCTGGAGCTGTACGTGACAAACTACGCAGCGACAAGGTCCGAGGAGAAGGCAAACTCATCCCTCACACCGTCTCACTCGAAGCCCTTGAGATCATCCCGGGTTTCGGAGAATACGCGGGGCTGTTCAACCTCAAACAAGAAATCGGGGAGGACGCAAATGCATATATGGAAAGGTTTAGCCAGAGGGTGAAGGAACTTTTTCCTGATTCAACCCATGCCATGCCGACCATGGGATCGAATTCAGTCTAGCAAGGTCTTCGCCAAAACCCTAAGGGAGGACGACACTAAGCCTCCTGTTTATTGTATTTTCATTCCTCCAAAGCAGCGCATCATAGCGTGCAGTAGATAGGATTTCCATATTAGCAGATAGGATTTCCATTTTAGCAAAATTAATTAAGAAAAGCATTTTATTTCAATATCCCTTAGGAAACATAACCCAATCCAACCAACATAAAATACCTACGAAAAACTGGAAGAGGGAAGGAACCCCACGCTAAAAAAATATATAGCAGGCCTAATCGAGAATATCATTCAAAACCCTGCTAGATCCACCCTTGGAAGACAGCCTTAGTCGTTCAAGCTCCTCTTCCTCCTTCTGCAGCTCAGCTTTCAACTCTGCTACCTTCTTCTCTTTCTCTTGGATGATCTCCAGAGACCCTTGAGCCTTAGCCTTTTCGAACCTATCCCGCAACCAAGCCACATTGAAACCCTTAGACTCAGCTACAACTATAGAATCCTCCCAATCTTGGACATCAAGAGGATCGGCGGAATTAATGGATTGGACAACCATCTCGGACACCCTCGACAGCAGGACGTCAACTATCGACTCAGAGAGCAACCTCTGCTCCCTCTCATGGGCAATGTGGCCGAACTTCCTCCAAATACTGGTGTATAACGTCTCGTACTTATCTGCTACTGGGAAATTACCCACCAAGACGTACCCGGATCGAACTCGACTAACAGACGAGGGAAAGGCCGCACCAGCACCAGGATAAAGATGCTCCGCATCCGTACCGCCGTTAATCGCCTCCACAGTCTCAGAAACAACTTCCTCGGTAACCGCGGGGGGACTAGTACCCACGTCGTCTTCGGAGGTCTGTTCCTGAAGAATGGTTGTTCCTGGATCATCAAGGACAACTTCGTCGAGAGCTCCAGCGGTGTTCGCGTCGTCTTCCAAGCCACCCCCACTCTCCAATGGCTCCATGTCCTCCGAGACGGCATCAACACGACTCTCGCCCCCTGTTCCTGTATAGACCGGATTATAGTTAGACGTGATGCGAAGGCAGATCTGAAAGAGGAAAGATCAACAAACTCCAACGAGCTCCACCTGGGTGAGCGTGCAGTCATGAACCTCGGTAAGAAGAGGAGAGGAAGCCTCAAAACCGGCACAAGTCAGCTCGTCCACCTCCTTCCGCACCTCAAGACTCACATCGACGCCTACCTCCTTCCGCATCTCAAGGCTTGCATCAACCGGATCATCTATCTCCTTCGTCGCCCCTACATCATCAGCTGGGGACTCCGGGAGACCATCATGCCCCTCCGGTATTGAACCCTACGGAAACAAAGGGAGAAGATCAACCAAGGAAGAGTGGGCGTATATCTGTATGAGACAAAAAGCTACAACGAAGTAAAAGCTACTTACTCGAGATGGGAAGTGACACGAACTCGTCGCAAGGGAAGAGGCAATGAAACAACCTTCAGGTAATTCCATCCTGTTGCATTTAATCTTCTTCTTAGGTTGAATCAACGGAGGAGGCGCCATCTGCCGCCAGAGGGAGGAATCTTGTTAAGATAAACGGGATAAGCAAAGCATGTACATGAACATTGAGAAAGAAGACTACCTGAGGTGTTAGAGTGAAAGTATGCCTATCGCTCGCATTCAGCTTCTTCACAAAGTTACCCAGGACTATCAACGTGTGATCCCAGAACAGGTTATATTCAGGAGTGACCTTCGATAACCTACCAGCCACCAAGAAGATGACTTTCCTCCCCGGATCCTGGGTAGGATCTAAATACGTGCACAAGTCATCCCCAAGTGGAGGGAGAGAACGTTCAAAAGGCACGTCCTGATCAAATCCCATAAAACGCGCCGCTCTATCAATGTTGTACGTCTGCCTCACCAATGTTCCCCGGTAGAAGCCGAAGATGAAGCCGGAAACGCTGCTGCACATGAACACCTGTTGCCCGTAGTGAGCGAAGTTATCAAGGCCCCGAGACCCGGAGTGCAAAACGACTTCGTCACCTTCGGTTGCAATCTCGAATTGATAGACTCTATCATCGTAGACCTTACACCACGGACGGAAGCAGACACAGTCACCTCTGTCCAGGGAATCTATCAACCTTGCTGAGTCCTTGGGATGCTTGTCACTCTACCACAGGATCCTGGCGTACTCCAAAGAATCCGAAGGGAGACCCCCCTGCGGAGCATAATGCACGTAGTGCTCCCACAAGAAAGCTTGGAGAAAAGGGAGATTGATAAACGATGAAACGCGACCCGTAGAAGAACCAGCCATGTTCTCAGCCAGAGCACTTAGATGCGCATACTGAGACCCAAGGAACAGACTCCCAATTGGCAAAGGCATCCCGCGCGCCAGCCAAACCGCGTAAGGAACAACGGAAGGCTTCAGTGTCCCGATAGGATCGTCCTCGAACATATCTCGTGACAACCAGAGCGTGAGGAATGCAGCTATGATCTTGGTATTGCTGAGAGCGTCAACTCTACCTCCAGAGGAATACCAGTGACGAATCCACCTCGTGTAATTCTCGTCGACGGAAGCATCGAGTAAATAAAGTTCACTAATCTTCGTCTCTATCTCCTCGATCAAAGCGTCGTGAAGAAACCCCGGTTGATCCAGCGGGAGGCTACCGAGCACTGGAAGATGATACAGAGAAGATACCGCCTCCAGAGAAATGGTGACCTCTCCATAACCTGTAACAGCGGTGTTCGTAGACCTACACCAGCGAGAAGCGAATGCCACAACACCGTCAACATCGGCATGCACTGTCAACTTCCCAGATGCTTGCAACGCATGTGCAACCCCGACACCTTCCAAGATATCGTACACCTTCTTGTCGTTCAACATGGACTCTAACCAAGGAATCCACTGATCCAAAGGAGCTCTCGGACCGCGGAAGTCGACAGAGGAAGCTTCATAGTCGCCTCGTTCCAAGGAAAACCTGATGATCTCACCAGGCGTGACGACTGGAGACGGAAACTTAGTCCTGCTATTATACCTTGGAGCAAAACGAGCCCCTGGATTATCCCGACTAGTAAGCGGAGTAACCCTCTTGCCAATATATTTGTATGCGTCAAAGAATTTGTCCTCAGAACTAGGCGCAGCAGTAACGGGGAGCACAGGAATAACGCCACTGCTTCGCTTCCTCTACAACATACAAACGGAACTTGAGTAAGTCATCGGTACTCGTATTTCCTAAATTACATAAATGCTTAGGCATAAGTACTTAGCAGAGCACATGCATAAGAAATACATGCATGCGTGCGGTGCCATAGCCATGGCGCCGCCAACATGACTTCAAACAATAACGAAGCCACTCTAAAATATGCATACATGTGTAAATGCATATGGCGCCATATTCATGGCGCCACCCATAGTTTGGCCCCAACCAAATTGGGGCCATATTAAAAAAAATAAATAAAAAAAAATAAAAAAAAAATGCGGGTCTATGCATGGCACCATAATTCATGGCGCCACCAACCAAACCCTAGCGCCGTGGCGCCACTGTTCTTCCATGGCGCCACACCTTGTGGCGCCACCAAACTTCCCATGCGTATATACATAAAATAATAATAAAAAAAAACCTAGGTCACTTAAAAACCCTAGTTTACCTTATTACTCTGTATTGTTGCTCCACTTGATGACATGATGATCGAGATCACAAGTATGGAAAATAATAGGGAAGAGGATAATCAGAAAGAAAAAGAAACTACTCTGATAAAACCTATATTTATCTCTCTTTCTTCGATGAAAAAGTTTAACCTAGACGTGAGTATATGTATACACACACACACATATATATATATATATATATATATATATATATGGAATCCCAGTCCTAGTGGGACTCTCGGAAGAAAGGGAGGATGAGAGACTTACCGCCTCACCCAAAATTAAAAAAAAAAAAAAAGAAAATTAGGCGGCGCGGATTTCGAGGCGCCATGGCCGCACCAAAACTCGTGGCGCCATGGCCGCACCAAAACTCGTGGCGCCATGGCCATAGCGCCATGGCCACCCCTCCCATGCACGTCCACGCCAAGAACTTTAGGCGCCATGGCCATAGCGCCATGGCCACCATTGCCCACGTACATACGCGTCCCTGCATAAAAAAAAAAAAACTTTCTCTGGCATAAAATTGCTCTCAAGATTATTCACACTGAGACCTAGCCCTAGAAAACCCTTTAAAATATAACGACAACAACATACAATAATGATAAGGGAGAACGCTAAAACCCTTAAAAGATAACATCACCATCTGAATGCTTAGCATGAAACATTTCTGTTCCACACTAACCAGGGGACTTTCTGTAGATGGTGGAAAATGAGAGAGGGACAAGATTGTCAAAACACTCTCGAAACCATGTCTTATTAAAGACAGTCGCCTATTCAGGCTCATCTTTATAGCTCAGGGTGCAATCCATTCCATGAAGCTAAACCCCCTATGAACTCTCTCTTATAACTCCGGTGGGGAGGGTAATGTCATAGAGCAGTATCAATGATCTCACCAACATATTAAACCCATCGATCAGCTCAGAGCCAGACCTCGCTTGATGGTACACGGTGAAAGATCAACAGAGACGTATCCTCATGGATTTCCTCTTAAAATGCGACTCAATACACGAGTCTTGGTGCAAACCTCGGAAATATTGAAGCTCCAGGCCGGTCCGGAGCTCTCTGAGAAGCATACACCAGCCTAAACAGGCCTAAGCGGATCTAATCCCAAGTTCAGGATGGTCTAGCGTACCATGGATAAGCATGCCATGACTTCAAAAGTGGTTGTAGCGTAAACGCGCACACCACGACTAAGGCACAGGATGCCACAAAGCTGAGCTTGGCCAGACACCAAAGCCATAACGCCACATAGCATGGCACCACAAAGCTATAACGCCCCAAAGATTGGCCTAGCTGGCCTGGCCAAAAGGGGGCATGGCGCCATATTCATGGCGCCACAAGAATACTTGGCCTGGCCAAGACACGGCCACAGGCCATGGTGCCATATTCATGGCGCCACAAAGTTAAGCTTTGGCCAAAAGGGCCATAGCGCCATATTCATGGCGCCACAAGAATACTTGGCCTGGCCAAGACACGGCCACAGGCCATGGCGCGCCATATTCATGGCGCCACAAAGTTAAGCTTTGGCCAAAAGGGCCATGGCGCCATATTCATGGCGCCACAAGAATACTTGGCCTGGCCAAGACACGGCAACAGGCCATGGCGTCATATTCATGGTGCCACAAGGTTATGCTTTGGCCAAAAGGGCCATGGCGCCATATTCATGGCGCCACAAGAATACTTGGCCTGGCCAAGACACGGCCATAGGCCATGGCGCCATATTCATGGCGCCACAAGGTTATGCCTTGGCCAAAAGGCCATGGCGCCATACCTACCCTTGGCCAAAACCATGGCAATAGTCACGCAATACTTCCTGGTTCAAAGCAACTACACAACACTTAGTTATACGACTCGACTCAACTCAACTACGCAATGTCCGCGTATCACTCGCTCGAGACATCAAAATATCACACGGGGGGATAGCTTTAGGGGTATTGGTCTGGCGGTCTACGGCAGTTGAAAGAAACTGATGGAGATAGTTGGAAGTTAAGGGAAGATGGCACGAGTGGGCATGTTCCACACGACTCAGGCAGTTACGGAAACCAACGCATGTCCTCCACTCCTTCACTCTTCCACGACTCCCACCTTCTCTGTCGAGAGATCAGGGTGAGTTCAAACTATAAATAGAGGCTTCCTCTATCTTCCAAGGCAGAACATTCAGAACACCGAGAACATCCAGAAAATACACAGAGCCTCAGAGAAAAACACCTGAGAATCTAAACTCGTTCTAGCCTTGGAGATTTCTAGTCGACTTCACGACGGAAATCTTGAACTCAAATACCCAAAAACTCACCTTCAACCTGATCTCAAGTTTCTTCGATGTTTCCCTCCCTAGACCAACCTCTATCCTCTCTGTGACCGAAGCAAGGTGGGAACGGCCATCCTTGGTTTAGGCTTGCCTTGTTCGACTTTGATCTCCGAGCACTACGAAAGTACCCAGAGACGGTACACTTGTTTTTGCAGGTAAAAACAAAAGTGAAGAAGAAGAAGAAGAAGCAGAGAGTGATTACATGAGGAAACGATACAAAGGCAAGACCATCCAAGGTGATTACATGAGGAAACGATTGGACAACTTAACCG
>JAJJMA010062570.1:0-14393 GCA_023529015.1 Papaver nudicaule
TCAGAAATCATGTGTCTACTAACTAGAGCGACCAACCATATTTCTGACAATGACTCAAACAACTTAGTTGTACATTGAAGATGAACTAATTCAAACTTCAAACTGAGAATATCAAACTCATTAATTCGTTGAAGCACAAATCAAAATGATAGAGTTTGAACTTCGAAAATACGCATTCTGAGATAACCAAATTAAGGTTTCGAAATCTACAATCTGTTTGGCAGAAACCAAGTTAAGGTTTTAGATCCTAAAGTTCATATATGACCAGAACCGTATTTAGGTTCCCAAATCAAGTTTCCATATAGAGAAACCAAAATAAGGTTTCGAACTCTAGATTATGTTTAACAAAACCTTGGTTAAGGTTTCGAAACAAGAAACACATATTAGACTCGTCACAAATGTTTGGTGTCGAAATTCAGAGTCCATGTGATCAAGAGACGTTTCAGCATCACACTTTTTTGTCCTTGACGCACATGCTATATTTCCGGGTTCACATAAACCTTTAGGAAACCCCAGGGTCTACTAGACCCTTTTAGAAATCACATGGTCAAGACACATTGGTCTTGATTCTCAAGTCATTGTTAGCCAGCACATTGTTTCGAACTCATGCTCTCTCATTGGTCACAATATTTAAGTTTCAGACCAATAGCTTATAGATGCGAAAACCAGATTATGGTTTCGAAATCTAATTATAGTTTTACCAAAACCTACATTGAGGTTTCGAACTCTGAAAATCCATAAGATGAGATAATCAAGAATATGGTTTCGAAATCTAGAAGTATGATATGGCGTACAAGATGTTCATATATATATATAATCAAGTAAATGATTCAAAACTTCAGTAATAAGAGCCAAACCATGACGTAGTATTCGAACTCAGAACAACTGTATATCGAGTCTACACAACATAAATGCTAGTCACGATCTCACTTACATTTAGCTCATACAAGTACTTGATAATCAATCCGACATAGTCAGACTAGGTAAGTTGAGACACAATACTGTGATGAATTAAATCTCCTAATACTACCGAGACAACATCACAACTGTTATATCCAACTCGAAGGTTTTAGGAAAAACCTTATATCACTTAGAGACGGAGAAGAAAATAAATCTCTAAGCAATATGGAACGTCATAACTTCAATAACAATATCGCAAGCGATAAAGTGGAGTTATATCTTAAGACACACTGATCACAAGTGATCAAGTCATAACGTAAAGCTTTCAGCAATGAGTTATGTTTTTGTCTTTTGTAGCACAAGTGTAAAAGATAATGGAATCGCGTTATTTAGATTCACTAACCTCTTGAATGATGAAGCCGGATATCTACGTTTGATCTTCAATCTTCTTCATCTATTCAAATAGTGATTCTAAATCCTACCAAAATCTTCCACAACCTAAAGCTAACTCAATGATGACTTTACCTAATGTGTGTTGTTTAGCAGTCGAGTTTTGATTGCTAAATTTGACAACTAAGCTTGACATACCAACACTTAGTGAGGTTGGCCGAGCCATGCTCTAACAATCTCCCCCTTTGTCAATTTTAGTGACAAAAACTCTTTACATAGATGAACGAGAAATTGAAAACCTAAGTTCTATGCTTCGAGTTCTTCTGCTTAGCTTGACAGCACACCAATAGTACCTGGAAAATATGTCAGTTTGCAAACAAGATATGTATTATTGAAAAACCATAAGATAACTAATACCTTTACTCCCGCTGAATGTAAGTTCGGATGTCTTCAAGTCCGACGTATTGTTATCAACTGCAGCACAACGCGAAAGTCTACAGTGCTAGTAGCCATTAGTAATATCTAGTGTCACCCCCTCCCCCTCCAGTTAATGCTTTCATTAATTTTTCAATATATGCGCAGGCATTTTTCTCCCCATATGACACTGCTTATTGTCAAAGACAAAGGCTGAACGAGTCAAGCTATCAATATTTCTCCCCCTTTTTGTCAAAAAGAATTGACAAAGGGTCTCGAAAATATCTGGGTTCGAGTTAAATGCTCAAGTTCCGAGAAACTCGATTCAACATATAAAAATGATTGCATTACAAAAGGTAAGCATTTCGAGAAGTTACAATATATATATATATATATATATATACTAGTCTAGATGCACGCGCTATGCGCTTGCCATTCCATTCCAAAAAAGTGCAATAAGCAATACAACATCTTTCACGGATTCCTTGGCTTTTCATTTCAGTCATTGAACTTCTCTTTGTCATGTTTGTCGTATGCTCAACACCATTAGGACCAACATCTTCCAAAGCTTTGTAAACAATCTCACACATCATTTGCATTGTATTATGCTGCAAAATGCACATCCTTCTTCAATAAACAATCTACATCTAAGTACACATTTATAGAAAAGAGTGCAAGTACGTAGTTGTTGTTACAGCTTACCTGCCAAAAATGAATTCTTTGTATAGCAGTACCTGTTGGAACACCTTGTAGACATATTGGAACAAAGTAGCAAATCTTGACATGCTCAGATTTTATTGGCAACAAAATTTATTAATTGACACCATGAAACTGTTCTTTACATTTTCAATTCTAAGTTCAGCTTTTTCAAAACAGAAAAATAAATAATCCAGGTTCAGTACATTAGATTAAAACCTCAAGGTCAAGGCAAATCTCTTAAAATCCCTAATCTCTATCTTTATCCCTAATACATCATGCATTTTGATTTTCTTTTACATCAGAGATGACACGCTTAGTTACATCCATTTTAACTCTATGTTCAAACCAAATTCCACATTTATATCTGTCAGAGACTCTGACCACCTCTTTTATAAATTTATACTTTCTCTACAATCACACATATCGGCCAACAAATACATTTACTCAAACATTAAGTGGGGATCAGCATATGAAAATAATCGTACTTTAGATATTCAGCTGTAACAATATCTTTATCAAAGATTCAAAGTCATTAATAACATTTCTGAAATTTTATAGGGCTATTTAATGTTTGGTACCCAACAAATGTCCAAAAAATATCGTTGGTACCCAACATTTCAAATATTAAGATATGGTACCTGGATCTGACGGTGACCATTTGGTCTAACCGTTGACCAAACTGGGCGTTACAAAATACTAAAAACTATATTAAAATTATAAATATAAGTGAATTAGTTAGCGGCGTTAAAACGTGACCTACCATGTGACCCAATACAACTTAATTCTACGAATATTATGAATTGATCTGACGGCTGTGATTATTGAAATCAAGAAGGAATTGTTCCTCTGCCTACTTCCTTGAAGGACAGAAGCCGCTTCCGCCATTAGAACAAAGGAGATACAAACACGAAAGAAGAAGAAGAAAGCCTAAGAATCACCTCCTACTCATTGAGAAAAAGAATCCAAAATTCACAATTCCATTAAAAATTCCAATCTTTTCTGCAAATGGCAATCCAATTAAACTTAAATCCCACACAAAATCAAGTTTACTCCATCATTAAAATTTAAAATCAACAACAATCAGGTTAGTAAGATGAACCCCTTTCAATGATTCAATGATCACAAAGACGGAACAAGATTTGAATAGTTAAATAAAGAAGAAATCCAAATATCGTCCTTCACTATCACTAACTCTTCTTCATTTTCAAGGAAGGAAGAAACCCAACAGTGTCAATAAGTTTAATACCTGCAATTGCAGCAACTCCAAACAAACACCCACTCAATTGGAAAATATTTTATATCCAAGATCTTCATATCCATGTGAATCAGCAAGGCGTTTTTTTTGTAAAGCGTTGTTCTCTTCAATTCATCAGTTGTCGATAATACTCGCTAAATTTTCATTACTGAATCTTAATTGTGATCGATCATTTATCTAGAGTTGCTGACAAAAAAAAAAACATGATACGAAACTCATGAGTTATTTCGTTTTAGGGTTTTATGAAAATTAATCGCGGCCGTTATTCGACTTTCAGATGTAGACACATAACATTTATGATTGGATGTTAGGACATAACTAGTAATTGTTATAATTTATAAGGCGAATATAGTAAAATCATATATTATGTTACGGAATTATTAACTCAGTTTGGTCAACTGTTTGACCAAACGGTCAACGCCAGATCCAGGTACCATATCTTAATATTTGAAATGTTGGGTACCAACGCTATCTCTTGGACAATTGTTGGGTACCAAATATTAAATAGCCCAATTTTATAATGGAAGAATTGTTTGTAGCTATGAAATTGGGCAGTAATGAAAAGCTTATGAATGCCATTACTCGAACATTAAGTGCAACCGTCCACAAATAGGAACCATATGACAGATAAATATAAACCATATGACAAGTTTGCAATTCATTTCTAGAGTTTAGAAGCTTAAACTCTGCTACTAACATACAATCAAAATCCAACCCAATTTTACAGGTGTAGAATCCTAAATGCATCATCATCCCAAAATTTTAAAACATTGATGTTCTAACACCAATTGAGACTCATTTTTTTCTCATTTTACCTTGGAGATGGCAGCAGATCTCTCATCAAAGCCATCACTCCAACCACAACCTATCAGATAAACCAATACTAAGGCATACAAACTGATAGTCTATTTTATACATGTTCTAAAATTCTACAATTGAAAATGTTCTGAAAATCAATTGCCAATACTAAGGCCAACTGCCAAAGTCATAAACATACTCCACAAATATGAAATTAGGGACTTGTTTTGTGAGACCCGGACAATGAGCGTAATAATCAAATTAAGGTGCCAAATGAGACACCCAAATTAAATTTGTCACTGGGGTATTTTGTCAAACAGTTGACGTTCAATTAAAAAAACTATACTGGACATGATATTGAAGGTCAATTGAAATTGAACATCTGAAATGAGTAAATGGAATACCTTAAGAGTTGTAATTGAAACTGTTAGAGTAAACCCCAAATTAATACCATGGTAAGAGAGCTGTTGTAACACCCGCAATCCTGACACAGACCTCACACCCGAGCCCATGTGGAGTGCAGCATGTTAACCCCCTAAGCCAAAGCCCATATACGACCATCTAAACTCAAGCTTAGGCTACTAAACACTACACCCAAAACTGGCAAGTATGCCCCAATACACAGAGTCATATCAACAGCGGAATCGCATTGCAGCTACACACATCATAGGGTCTAGGGGTACTACCTCATGGTTCATGCAAGGTGAAGGGACATCAGAGCATGGTGATGGGTACCTCACATCAGTCGAGGTGAACTGATACCTGAGATACTCATACATGGCTTCAAGGCATACATAGTATCAAGGTACACCTTTACAGGGTCTAATGACTTATTGGTTCTGTAATATCTCATAGTGTATAGACTCACTCCTTAAGATCAAGTATATTACACATCAATGCCTCTCATCAGTGTTGAGTCGTATCATATGGACTAACTCAGCATATCATGGGTCACTACTCAGCCATAAGGTGATGCTATGGTGTGATACTACACGTACTCATGTATGGTCTGAGATATCTAGTTCACGCCAATGACAACAGCTCTCTGAGAGTTAGAGCATCATCATTGGATA
This sequence comes from Papaver nudicaule, assembly GCA_023529015.1. Lineage (NCBI taxonomy): Eukaryota > Viridiplantae > Streptophyta > Magnoliopsida > Ranunculales > Papaveraceae > Papaver > Papaver nudicaule. Next base: position 5,530 of record JAJJMA010062570.1, read on the forward strand.
TGTAAGGTAATATCAAGGTCCTTCTCCTGGTCTATTGTTCATAGCAGAATCATTGAGTACCATCATACGTATGGTTTCCTCAATATATCAGATATGATTGAATAAGGTAGTCATGGTGAGACTAATGGGTAACACATCCTCAATGATGGTTGGTGTCTTGAGAGATGAGGACAATGACTTGACTGGCAGTACATCATACATCAACTCACAACTTCAGGTTTAACAAGTTATACAGTATATACGTAGCATCAACATCATACAACTATAAACAACAAGGTTTCATACTAACAACTAAGCATAGGTCATGGTGGTCATGGTTATCATCGGGCAAGGGGTTCAGCATCAACATGTATAAAGGCTTCAATGCAATCACAGGGTTCTACGTAAAAAAAATCTAGCATGGATAACGTATAGTGAACACCAAGTAAACTGAATCTTCCTCAATGAATTAAAAGAAAACTAAACAAGGTTCAATACTCCACTGAAAGCAAACAAATAAACACCGGCAGTTCTCAACTGCTTCTACTCATCATCACAAGGTCTAATGATACTTATTACAATCAACAGAAGGTAAAGTCTAAGCATAAAACTTCTAATCAAAACAAGCTTGTCTATCAGCTTCTAACTCCCTCCATTGTTAGCTCCACGAGTAGTCATGAAATCTAGAATTTTGGTAATTAAACGACGTGAGTTGTGACACTCAGTAGGCAAAAAGCAACAAAACAGTTTTAATGCAAAACAGATGCAAGTTTTCAAAACAAATCAACATGAGCAAGCACATAACCTCTGAACCATATTGAAAACCCAATACATCATGCAAAGAACATAGTAGTCAGCTCACACAATCGGAGCTCATCTCAAACAAGAGCTACCCTGCGCAGGTTTAGGGAATCACATCCGTTCCCATGGATAACTCGTACCCAATCATAGAGTATTTAGAGACCACACCCGTCTCATGGACCTCAGCCCAATAGAACATCATGCTCAAGAACAATGTCAGTTAATCATCAAACATGATAGAAATATGAAGTTTGTAAAACAATAACTTAATCAAAACAGTTTTGGGTTTGTGTTGCGCCTTCCTCAACAAGCAACCAATCACAGCAACAATCAAGGTATGATACACCAGAGACCTCTACCAACTCTAGCTCCAAGTTCTGTTCTCAAGGGTTCTAGTTCTCCTTCTTGCGGCAACCCTAGACTGAACCTCAAGTTCTCTTTATATACTGTTATTTTATGTCTAGTTTCATTAGCTAGGGACTCTCTTAACTTGTACGCAGGGTAACAGAGTTTCCATATACTTAATATCTCACAACCAATGGCTAAGTGGCATGTCAGAACTATGACAAGGTAATAGTTATCAAAACTTCTCTGACTCATGTGTCAGGTTCTCTACCTTAACCAAGACTCTGCCATCACAACATACGTGCTTGAAAGAAATCAGGAAAACAACTTAACTAAGCCTTGTCTAGCCTAAGTGTCATGGCTAGCCATACAGGTACCAATGTGCCTCATATCCTGCTTGTACATCCCTTGGTTAACCTTCACAGCTAAGGCAACTCCCTATACTTAGCTATAACGAGTAAACAAGGCATTAATCACACGTAACATGCATAAGTCATACGTAACAAGCAAGGTATCGCACACTCACACAAATAAAGATGGACTCATAATTGACCATATCATGCATGTATGCAGTCAAATTTGGGTCAGGGTATTACAGCTGTAATCAAAATAAAGAGAGGATTGAGAACCAGAAGTTGTAATTGAAGTTAGGGTTTCAGAGAGAAGAAGAATCAAACCTATCGAATTGGTATCGTGAGAATGATTTCTGGGAGATGATTTTGGGAAAATGTTTGAATTGGTGATTAAGGTATTAGATTTTCATTTGGTGATTTACGAATTGAATTTTGGGTTTTGGAGAGAAGAAGAAACAAAAATCTATCGATTTGATTTTTGTTTTCTAGTTGAAAAAAAAAACGTCGTTTACGAATTTGCCCATCTAATTTTTTTGAATTTACGAAAAGGTCGGAAGAACAGAAAGGGAAGGAAAAAAAAGGAAGGGTAAGTTAGTCTTTTCACTGGACCCTGGTGAAAATACCTATTTCCTTAATATTAGTAAGATATATATATATATATATATATCACAAGTAACCTGTCAGGAAATATATAAGCATATATGAGTCATATTCCATGTATATTCCACAACCACAATCCCCTAAAGATGTTTTTCTATTAAGCGCAAGTTCACAAAAGAACTCTCCCTCGTTGGTTGTCATTCCCTCGGACATGAGAACAACGGAAACAGTCTTTGCCAGAGAAACACTTGAGATCTGGTTTTGGATTTTCGAACATGTCCGTAGTCTTACTAGATTATACCAAAACCAATGATTTATGCGTATACTATAATTCCGGTCATAAGACATCAATGAATCCAATAGTATTGTGACTAGCATAAAATCAATCTCCTCCTTACATAGTTACACTTATACCTGCGTACAAAGTCATTAGCACAAACATAAGGAGGCCAATGATATCAAGATATTAAATAACATTATAGATCAGCTCCATAGGAGATAAAATAATTATCTTAATAACCTGCAACATACATTCATAATAGATTTGGAAATATTAAATCAAATGCTGCATTCGAAACTCACGTACTATTCTTATTTTCAATTTTATTGTATTGCATCATAATTTCGAATCATAAATAGATTTATTTTGCTACAACTGGAAAATTTCATTCAGGATTTGAGACAGGATTCTGCGCTTCAGTTTTAGCCTTGAACAATTCCCCAAGAAGATAGAGCTGTTGATTCATAATAGTTTCTTGCATCTGAACAGTTTTAGAGAAACAGTCAGCGAGAACACGTATATCACGTTTGATTTTCTCCCATGCAGTAGCAGATTGTTCTACAAACATATTGTTTCTCTGTTCCAGTTCATCCTTCTTTGCAACCAAGTATCTTTTTCTCTTCTTTTGACCAATAGGTTTCTTATCATCAAGAGATAGATCAATAATACCATTGGAAACCGAGATAGCATTAAGAACATGAGATGGAGAAGATACCAATTCCTAATTCATGGTAATCTTGAGATAAATAATCTCACACCATTTATACTTGTAGTATCATTTAACATATTTTACTCTCTTTTTATTGGCCTTCCTTAGTAACCATTTAACATATTTTACTCTCTTTTTATAGATTATGCAATGACTAAAGGTATGACAGTTATCATTACAGAATGTGCAAGATTACTGATCTGGAACGACATAACCAATCATATGAGTATCCTCTTGAGTACTTGTGCAGTTTGAAGAATCTGCATAAATAGGTACACTATTGCTAGAGACAACGACAGTGAATGCCAGGTTCGAAACCTCCTCATCATCAGTCTCATACACATCAGAAAACTCGTCAAGTGTTACTGCCAGGGTACGAGTATCAGTGTATTTTCTGGTACTTGGACATTCTTTCGAAAGATGACCGAATCTTTTACAAGTAAAGCATTGGGGTTGGTCATCATTGTCCTCTTTTGGTTGTTCCCTTTTTGGTGTAACACGGTCATGAGGTCGATGTGAGATGGGAACATTTTTTACGAACCTCTTGTTTCTCCGTTTGATAATATCACGAAATTGTCTAGTAATAAGAGACATACTAGAGTTTATACCTCAGATTTTTCGTCCAAGACATTATCACATTCATTGTTGGGATTATGTTTTCTCTTTTCAGAAGATCCTACATCATTCCTTTTAGCATTGAATGCAATGTTGTCTCTTTTTGTCACATTGTGCTCATGGTCGAAAATTTTGAGTTTACCTACCAGTGTACTTCGAGTAAGTTTGGACAAGTCAGTATTTGCTTCGAGGATCGCATGCTTTTTAGCTTCGTACATGGATGGAAGAGACCTGAGTATCTTACACACGATATCCTTTTATGGAATAGCTTTCCCCAAAGAAAATGCGGCATTAACTATTTCAGATAGTCGAAGGTGGAATTCCTCGAAGGTGTCTTCATCACTCATACAAAGATTTTCCGAGTCAGAAGCGAGAGTCTGTAGTCGGGCTTCCTTTTCAGAGATATTCCCTTCAAAGACGGTTTCCAATATGTCTAATCCTCTTTCGAGGTTTCACACGTAGACACGTGATGATAGAGATCAGGAGTGACCGCATGAATAATAACATTCAAACCATCAGAATTTTTCTTGGCCTTTGTCTGTTCATCACCCTCAAAATCAACTAGTTCTTTGTATTTAGTAGTAGAACGGGTTTTAAAAGGGCGAGTGTAGCCTTTGACAACCATGGTCCATGTTTTAAAGTCTCTAGACAAAAGGAAAGACCGCGTAGGGGATTTCCACCAGAGATAGTTTGTCCCGTCACCGAACTAGAATCATTATTCTTATTCATGTTTTTATTATAGGTTGGATCGAGCCAAACACAGATTGTTAGATCTTAAGGTATTTGCCTGCTCTGATACCAATCGAAAAGACGAGGGTACCGAGTACACCACCAATATTTTATTTTAGTCCACCTATAAGTCAAACCTTGAACGGTTCCTGCACTCAAGAACTCAAGAAAAATATCTTCTTCAGATCTGATTGATTCACACAAGAGAGTCAATACAAGAATCTGAAAGGCTATGTCAACAACCAAGTACGATACTTTAATTATAAGTGACAAGTCAAATATAAGGTTTTTCCTAAAACCTTCGAGTTGGATATAGCAGTTGTGATGTTGTCTCGATAGTATTACGAGATTTAATCCATCACAGTATTGTGTCTCGAATTACCTAGTCTGACTATGTCAGATTGATTAGCACGTACTTGTATGAGCTAAATGTAAGAGAGATCGTGACACACATTTATATTGTGTAGACTCGATATACTGATTTTCTAAGTTCGAATACTACGTCGTGGTTGGCTTTGATTGCTGAAGTTCTGAATCATTTAATTGATTCTTTACACATGAACATCTTGTATGCCATACCACACTTTTAGATTTTGAAACCATATTCTTGTTATCTCATCTTATGGACTTTCAGAGTACGAAACCTCAATGTAGGTTTTGGTAAAACTAAGCTTTGATTTCGAAACCATAATCTGGTTTTCGCATCCATAAGCTATTCGGTCCAAAACTCAAAATGTGACCAATGAGAGAACATGAGTTCGAAACGATGTTTGCTGGTTAACATTGACTTGAGAATCGAGATGAATGAGTCTTGACCATGTGAGTTTTAATAGGTTTAGTAGACCACTGGGTTTCCTAAAGGTTTATGTGAACCGGGAAATATAGCCTGTGCGTCAAGGACAAAAAGGTGTGATGCTAAAACGTCTCTTGACCACATGGACTCTCAAGTTCGACACCAAACATTTGTGACGAGATTAATAAGTGTTTCTTGTTTCGAAACCTTAGCCAAGGTTTTGTTAAAACAAAATCTAAAGTTGGAAATCAAATTGTAATTTCGCTATTTGGAAACTTGATTTAGGAACCTTAATTCGGTTCTGGTCATATATGAACTTTAGGATCCGAAACCTTAATTTGGTTTCGGCCAAACAAACTGTAGATTTCGAAACCTTAATTTGGTTATCTCAGAATGCGTATTTTCGAAGTTCAAACTCTACCATTTTGATTTGTGCTTCAACGAATTAATGGGTTTGATATTCTCAGTTTGAAATTTGAATTTGTTCATCTTTAATGTACAACTAAGTTGGTTTGAGTCATAGTAAGAAATATGGTTCGTCGCTCTAGTTAGTAGACACATGATTTCTGATCAATACTGTACGTGATTAGATCTTCGTATGGATATACTACTTGATCAAATATTCATTTGATTTTTCATTTGATGTTTTGATTTGAATTCTTGGATATCATTAGCGTGATCATTTATATTGGAATCAAGGATTCAGAAGATTCAACATTTTGTTATTGCTCGATGAATCATGCACCATACTTTATTGGTATATCTTTTTGTATGATTCGGAATGTGTTAGAGCATTGCTCGGTTGAACCCACTGATATTGTTATCCCAAGTTAGTTGTCAAGTTTAGATGACAACAACACAATCCTTGATAAGTCAGTACTCAACGGTGGTCGGTGAACGCGTTCATGAAGGCGTACATATGTTGCACAAGGCATTCCTGAGAACGAGTGAGTCTGTATGAACGCGTACATATGTTGCACAAGGCATTCCTGAGAACGAGTGAGTCTGTATGAACGCGTTCATGAACGTGTACACATAAGCCATGGAAAACTCTCAACTTTTATATTATGGAGTTTTCGGTTCTGGAATGATTAGTTCTCGGACTTGTCATTACTTAGCCCATGGAATTCAACTACTTAATCCACGCGATATTCAAACATGTTTTGGACCAGAAGTCGCTAACCTTCAATCAAGGTTGAGTCCTCTTTAACTATTGGCCTAGTCCAAAGTTAGAAGAAGATTGAGAATGGGTATTCAAGTTATGGACTTTTTTAGTTCCGGAGCTTGCTTGAGCCTTACTCAAGGTTGCTTAACTTTTAAGCAAAGCCACCCTTGGTGATCACTATAAATAGATGACCTTCTGCAAGATACAATCTCAATCCTCTACACATTTGTATCCTTGCATAAAGGTTGGTCGTCATCTCGAAGTCCTTTTGGACTACGACTATTGAAAAGACTTCATTTGAGGATCGTGAAGCACAGGTCGGAAGTCAAATTCCTGATCCTGTATCTTGGGTCGATTGAATTATTTCAATCTTATCACGATCAAGATTTGATAGAAACTTTGTAAGGTAGATCTTGTATCATAAACCCTAGAAGTTCCGTAACGCAAATTCACGAACTAGGTTTCATACTAAGTTCGTCAAGCGTTAGGAGGTAAAACTGTTTAGGCTAGATCAATAAGCCCTATTCAGTAAAACCGATTTCCATTAACCTTGACTTTAAGTCTAAAGGAAATCACAATCGTATTCTTGTTTAATTACTTGGATACTTTTAGGCGTCCTATTAGAGGCAAGGTAGCGCTAGTCTTCACGAAGAGAAGTGGAGCAACTCCTATATAATAATCCGTTTCCGTAATCTAGCAACTTATAGTCCAAATCCAGATTAGTATGTATAAATTCATTAGGCTTAGTTAACTTATTTTTGGTTAGACTTATACTTAAGACTTATTAGGTGTACATACAAATAGGCTTGTCAATGGTAACCGAAAAATCCGACATCCGATCCGAAATTCGTTATCCTATAGGATATTATCCGTCATATCGGATATCGGATACCGATAAGATAACGGATAAATGTCTGTTAACCAAACGGTAATGGTATAGCCAATATCCTATAGGATATTACCCGATATCCGATAAAAACAAGGGTATTGTAGTAATTTCACATTTCTAAAGGATAAGTCTAGGTTATATCGCACCGAGTTCATTCTAGATCTAATCTTCATTCTTCAGTTCTTCACTGCTTTATCTTCTCTTCTTTTCTTCAATCGTCTTTCTTTCACAACCCTTTCTTCTGTTAATCTGTTATTCGATCTTCATAATCGATCGAGGTACTCTAATCCCTCTATTCCACTACCAAATTCATTCTTATTAACAAGTAATTCCATACAGGTGAAGCTTTGGCAAACCAAGTGAAATCAGTAATGTTAGATTATAATATAGATAGTAAGTTATTTGCTATAACTTCTGACAATGCTAGAAGTAATGATGCGATGATGAACTTTTGGCGAATTGGCTTGCTGGCAAGGGCAGTTTGGTTCTTGATGGTGAAATGTTTCGAATGAGGTGCAGTAATCACATATTGCATCTGGTTGTACAAGAGGGGATGAAAGTAGCTGCAAAGTTTATAGTAAGTATTCGAGAGTGTGTCAAGTATATCAAGTCTTCGCAGGCTAGAAAAGAAAGGTGGGCACAATCATTGGTGCAAGTGAAGCTGCCAGTAAAGTCCATGTCTTTAGATGTCGACACCAGATGGAACTCCACTTATGCAATGCTGAAGAATGCTATTGAGCTGCGCCAAGGGTTTGTGCGATTAGCTGAGTGGGATAGTGATTTCACTTGTCTACCAACGTCAGAGGACTGGCAACAAGGAATCAACATTTGTGAATGCTTGAAAGTGTTCGATGAGATTTCAAATTCATTTGCAGGGATTAAGTATCCTACAACAAATATGTATTATAATGGGGTTTATGAGATTGACAGTTGCATTTATACATGGGAGACTAGTCCACTTAGCTACATCCGAGATATGGGGTTGAAGATGAGGGAAAAGTTTGACGATTATTGGGGTGAGTGTAACCTGATGATGAGCATTGGGGTGGTTTTAGATCCAAGGTTCAAGGCACGATGGGTGGAATTTGGTTATAACAAGTTATATGGTGTGAATCTGGCCAACTGTAAAATTAAGAGATTTCGGCGATCTTTGAACCTTCTTTTTTCTTCATATGAATCTCAAAGCTCATCACCTCCTGATTATTTTGGCAACTCATCTGCTAGTTCAAGTAGTTCAGCTACTGTTGATAATGTTCGATCTGCTACTACTGCTACTAGTCGTAGATCTGCCCTGCATTACAACGAGTTCATTGTGCTAAACAATGATGTTGAGGAACAGAAATCAGAGTTGGATAAATATTTAGAAGAATCTTTGCTTCCAATAGGCACAGATGAATCGAAGTTTGATATATTAAGTTGGTGGAAGAATCATTCTCCTAAGTACCCAATTCTTGCGAAGATTGCTCGAGATGTGTTGGATGTTCCGGTGACAAGTGTTGCTTCAGAATCTGCCTTCAGTGGTGGTGGTAGGGTACTTACTACTCACAGATGTTCTCTAGCACCAGATATAGTTCAAGCTTTACTCTGTGTAGATGATTGGTTGCCA
>JAJJMA010062580.1:0-30805 GCA_023529015.1 Papaver nudicaule
GAAACTGAGTTATTGTGCAAAGCACGTCGTTGTCTGGACTATTTTACTCAAGAATTGACCAAGTACGAAGGCTACGCGCAGTATGGCGAGGAGACTATTAATTTTATTTCCCAGCGCATCGCGGAATGCGAGACGAGACTGAAAAGTTCGTAGTGTAATCGCTTTCATGATCTTATTATAGAATCGTGCCAAATAATACCTAAATTGTAACTCTGGTTGTGCTCGAATATGTTTTGATAAAAGGTATCATGCATGTGCTTGGTCTAGATTGGCCGCCTTGTTAGGTAGACCACCGAGCGGCTTTCAGTGGAGAGTGTTTGATTGTTGGTATAGCGCCCGTCTCAGAGTGGCCGCTTTGTCAGGCAACCTATCGAGCGCGTTCCAAAAACGAGTGTAATCGTTGGTATAACGCATGTCTTAGAGTGGCCGCTTTATCAGGCGGACCACCGAGCGTGTTCCAAAGACGAGTGTAAATGTTGGTATAACGCCTGTCTTAGAGTGGCCGCTTTATCAGGCGGACCCCCGAGCGTGTTCCAAAAATGAGTGCAAATGTTATAACGCCTGTCTTAGAGTGGTCGCTTTATCAGGCGGACCACCGAGCGTGTTCCAAAAATGAGTGTAAATGTTGGTATAACGCTTGTCTTAGAGTGTCCGCTTTATCAGGCGTACCACCGAGCGTGTTCCAAAACGAATGTTAATCAGTGGTATAACGCATGTCTTAGGATGGCCGCTTTATCAGGCGGACCACCGAGCGTGTTCCAATGGTTTGTTAAATTCAAATGTTTAATGAAAGAAAAATGGCAGGACGCCTGTCTGGCTCATCAATCCCCCAATACTTGTTTATTAAAGTGGACCATATAGTGCTTTCATTAATACAAGGCATGCAAGATAACATAGAGGTTAAAGGAAGCGTATTACAATCGTGCTTAGCTGTAGTAAAGTTTGATCCATTTGCCATTTATCGGTCTCCTTCCCACTTATGTAGCTCAAGTAGTAATATCCACTAGCCGCTACTTTTCGTACAATGTAGGTTCCGCGCCAATTCACTGCGAACTTACCAGCCTTGGCTTTCCGTTGTACGTGCTTCGCGATTTTTAATACAAGATCCCCGACTTCGAAGTCCCTTGGTATCACCTTTTTATTATAGTATCGCGCTTTGGTGGCTCTATATAAGTCAACGAACTGTTCTGCTTTGGCTCTTCTTTCCGCGAGCGCATCTAGATGTGCGATTCGATGGGCATCGTCTGATTCGTTATGACTTGCAACTGCCACTCTCGCGGATGGTATTGCCACCTCGGCCGGCAGAACTGCATCTTCCCCATAAACCAAGGAATAAGGCGACGCTCCCGTAGAACTGCGTTTTGAGATCCTGTACGCCCACAGCGCTAAGGGCAACTGCTCGTGCCATCCTCGCTGGTGATCGTACATAGTCTTGCTTAGGATGCGGAGTAACGTCTTGTTGGTAGATTCTGCTAGCCCGTTCCCTTGGGGATAATACTCGGTAGACACGTGCTGTTTTATGTTGTACCTGGCTAGTAAATCCCCCACCTTTTGATTAATAAAGGATGAGCCGTTGTCCGAGTGGATGATCATGGGCGCCCCGAAGCGGCAAATGATATATTCTTTAATGAACGTGGCTATGGTCTCGCCTTCATAATTTCGTAGTGGTACTGCCTCCACCCATTTTCGTCGAATATTCGGTCGCGGTGATGATGTACTTGTGTCTTCCCGAGGACAAAGGGTTTACGAGACCAAATAGATCAAGCCCCCAACTGTGAAAAGGCCACGGAGCTACTATGCTATGTAACTCTTTATGGGGCGCCTGCATGACATTGTCGTGGAGTTGGCATATGCTACACCTTTTAACGAAGTCCGCGGAGTCGGCTTCCATCGTGGGCCAGTAATAGCCTCCCTCATGTATGTGTCGAAATAGTTTCCGCTTCCCCTGGTGTTCGTTCTCATGTGATTTTTGCATCACTATATGCGCTTCTTTGGTACTTAAGCACCTTAGAGCTTCATTGTCGAAGCTTCTCCTATACAACACTCCGTCCTCCATAAAGAAACGTGCCGCCTTTCTCGTTATAGTGAGAGCTTCGGACTCATTCCCTGGTAGCGCTCCATTCTTCAAGTAACTAATGTAGGGCTGCCTCCAGTCTAGTTCCTCGATTGTGCATACCTCTGAGGGTTGTGGTGGGGACTGGCACTCCGAACAATTTCCTTGCAACGCCGCGGCCAGTAAAAACCTTTCCTTTGTAGTCTCCTATATAAAGGGATCACTCCGGAGTGGCCACAAGTTTCTTCATGTACTTAGGTCATGAGCTTGTCCTCCTCTTTACTTCCGACGCACCGTGCCAGCGCACCCCCTGCCATGCGGTAATAGAGTTGTCCCTTGATTACCACATAGGATTTAAGCCTCTTGTATAACATGACTCGTTCATCTTTGGGCTTTGCCAACTCTCTCATCACTCCTTTTCGCCAATCATTTCCCTCTTCGAAGTTCATCTCTTGTAGCCATGTACTTGGTAGTTCCCTTCTATGGATGACGATGGACCCTTCCTCCTTGTTATTTAAATTGATCTTTGCCGCCAAGGTGGCTAGTGCGTCAGCGTGTCTGTTCATGGCTCTCCCTGTATGCCCCAGTTCTACCATGGCCATTTTTGCCATTTGCGCCTGGGCCTCCGCTCGGTAGGGAGCCAAGCGTTCCTCTCTAACATGGAAGTTTTCCCAGATTGACTAGTCACCAACTTAGAGTCTTCATGCACGCGTAAGCAATGGATGTCCATTTTCTTAGCCAGCTTTAGGCCTATCAGAAAGGCTTCATACTCGGCGACATTGTTGCTACAAGCAAAATCGAGCTTGAAAGCGAAAGAGAGTAGCTCCTTTTCTGGGGTTTCAAACACTATTCCCGCTCCGCCGTAAGAGCCATGAGACGAGCCATCGAAATACATATCCCACGCTTCTTCACGATTAACCTCCGCGACTTCCCCTGGTAAATCCTCGTGGATATCTATGTCATCATTACCTGGGAACGCGACGAGCAAGTCTACTATCGCTTGACCCCTCACTCCTCTTGGTCTTTCGTAATGTAATCTGAATTCTGACAGCTGTAGAGACCATCGGGCCGTCCTTCCAGTCAAGAGGGGTCTTTCAGCTAAGTATACCATGGGGTTCGCCGCGTAGACCACCACTGTCTGGTGTGCTAGTAAATATGGCAGCAACTTTTGCGCCGCATAAACGAGTACGAGGCAGGCATGTTCGATCCGCGAATACTTTATCTATGCCTCTTTTAAGACACGGCTAACATAGTAAATCGGGAGGAGCTGGTCATTTCTCAGGTCTTGGGCTAGCAGGGCTCCTATTGCCTCCGACGTATATGCCAAGTAGAGATGCAATCGCTCTTTTGGTATGGGTAGTCGCAGGACCAAAGGGCTCGTAAGACATCTCTTTATCCCTTCGAACGCGGTCTGTTGCGCTTGACCCCAATGAAACGAGCGCCCATTTTTTAGTAGCGGGGTAAACGCCGCCATCATCTGTGCTAATCCTGGGATGAATCTTCGGACGTAGGATATTTTTCCTAGAAAGCTTTGCAGTGTTGGTATATCCGTAGGTCTATCCATGCTTAATATCGCCTGGGCCTTCCCTAGGTCGACCTGAATGCCTCTGCTCGTGACCATGAACCCTAAAATCTTTCCTGAAGTAACCCCAAAAGTGCACTTAAGCGGGTTCATTTTCAACTTGTACTTTCTGCAACATTCGAACACCGCTCGCAAGTGTTTCGGATGTTGTTCCTTTTGCTTTGATTTTACTACAATGTCGTCCACGTATACCTCCAATTGTCGGTGTATCAAGTCATGGAATATAGAAACCATGGATAGATGATAAGTAGCCCCCGTGTTTTTCAACCCAAATGGCATGACGACATAGTAGAAACACCCGAAAGGTGTTTGGAAGGCAGTCTTGTGCGCGTCGACGGTAGCCATCCTGATTTGGTTATAGCCGCTATAACCATCCATAAACGAAACATATGATGATTGCTCGTGGCGTCTATTAACATGTCGACGTTTGGTACTGGGAACTCATCCTTGGGGCACGCTCGGTTTAAGTCTCTGTAGTCTACGCAACAATGAATTTTACCGTTCTTTTTCACTACTGGGACAATATTTGCCAACCATGGCGCACTTTTTATGGGATCGATGAATTTTGCCTCTTTTAAGCGTTCGACCTCTTCCTTGATAGCTAAAGCGACCTCCTGGTGGAAGACGCGGCTCCTTTGATGTACTGGCCTTGCGCAAGGGTCTACATTTAATGAGTGAGCGACTAACTCGGCATCGAGTCCGGGCATTTCACTGTATTTGTAAGCGAAGACGTCGCTAAACTCTTTTAGTAAATTTATCATATTCTCTCGTTCTTGTCATACTAACGCCTTACTGATTTGGATAAGGCGCTCCTCCTCACCTCCGATGTTGACTTCCTCTAGCTCGTCCAGGGAGTGTATCGGGATTGGTTCTTCTTTTTCCAAGGAATCCTTAGTGACTATCTCATCTTCACTTGGAGGCGGCGTCGTTTCTTCCGCGGCTGCTACACATGGTTGACTTGTAGGACCCGCCTCTCCTAATTGCTATAACTGATATACGCGCTTACCGCCCTTGGTCACCACAAGCTGGAACTGCGGCTCTGAGCCCACCTTCTGCCTTTTGACTTCATTCGAATTTCCGAGCCGCTTGGGATCAAAAACTGACACCTTGTTCTCCTTGTCCTCTCTTTTGGTTTTCGCCGCGTTCAGTCTGGTTGGGTCAAAAACCGATGCTTTCTTGTCTTCTTCCCATTTTGGCAGCGAAATCATGTGCGACGATCCTATTACGGCTTTCTCGTCCCGCTCTGTCTTATCATAGAATACCGCTTCAGCCATGTACGCCTCTTCCGGCCCAAAAGGATTGTTAGTGGTTGGTATGCGGTATTGTCTTCCTCCGATGTTGGTCTTGGCGCACTGGTGGTACGTTGACGCCACCACCCGATGATATCTGATCCATCCTCTTCCTAACAGTAAATGGAACAAGGTGTGGTCATCCAGCACGTGGAACGACACAGTTGACTTGATGGGGCCGACCATGACGGTGAGGCAAATCACTCCAATGGTATCCTGAGTTTGTCCTCCAAACCCTCTCATCGTAGTCTTCCGTGCTCTAACGTCTTCTTTGGGTATCCCGAGTAGGTCCAAGGTGTGTACGGAAATGAGATTTAAGGAAGCGTCACCGTCAATAAACACCCTCCTTAGTTGTTGCTTGTTAATGGTTGCGGTTAAGTACAACGGGCGAAGGTGTTCTCCGGGGATGCAAATGTCATTATCATCAAATGTGACACCCCCGATGGATAAAGCTTGGTGACCCGCGTCTATGGCAGCAATCGCTTGGGAAGCTTCTCTCATCTGGTCCTCGCTGAACCCTGGTGAGTCAAAGAACTGTTGGGCAAGGATGGTTTTCGAAAACTGAAAGGCGACCCCTCTCGTGCTTTCAAAAGTTGGCCCGGTGGTAGTCGCCTCGCATGCTTCTTCCCTCGTGCTTTCCCAGGGCATCCAGTCTTCATCGCTCGGGTCATGGGAGATGATCATCACGTCATGCTTTGGCAGTGGATCCTTGTCTATCTTCTGATGTCCGAGGTCGATTTCCTCTGCTTTCTCTTTCCTCCAGAAGGCGTTTCGCACCCCATAACAATTGAGGACATAATGACTCACTCTTCGGTGGTAGGGGCAGTAATGCTCATGAGTCTTATCCACCGTGTTTTGGTCCACGACCACTGGCGGCAAAGCGATTTCCCCATTGGCCAGCCATAATTTCAACAGGTTCTCAATTTGCTCTTTGGTGCAAGGCATCGGCGGCGGTATGGGTCTTTGATTGTTGGGTCTGTTAAATGTGTGCCCGCCTTGCGGTCTTGTACTCTGATAAGACTGGGACTGCATCGGCCGCTTGCTTCCTGGAGCGAAACCACTATTAGATATTACTCCGCTCAGCACATTGACCGAGTTGTACCAGGTTTGTTCCATCCTGGTCTGCTGGAATACCCCAAGGCAATCCGCCACGCGGACTGTGGCTTCCTCCAACTCCACAAACGTCTGAAACTGAAAATTTGACAGTGCAAAGCGCAACGTCGTGGTCATCTTTCGTACACAAATCTCTACTACCATGTCTTCCGACACATCTTCACTTAGTTGAAGCGCATGGTTTCTGAACCGCTAATGTACGTCATGGGATCTTCGTCGATTCCCATAGTCGCTAAGTCTAGAGTGGTGACCTTTTGCCGGGCTGAAAAGAATTTTTTCAGGAATAGCCGCGACATCTCTTCCCCAGTCTCAATGCTCCCAAGTTTCAAGGTGTCGTACCAAGTATAGGCGGTGTCCACTAGTGATTTTGGAAATTCCCGCATGCACATGTTTCTGTCTCGCGCATATTGATTCATCGCCGAAAGGAAACGGCTCAAGTGTTCCCGCGCATTACCTTGTCCAGAGTATACTTTAAACTTAGGTGAGGTGTATTCAGGCGGCACTTTGTAGTTCATAACTACCTTTGGGTATGGGGGGTCTAGCAGACTGTACCCGTTGTCTTGTTTCGCTACGCGGTAATGCTCCTCAATGTACTGAGTTAAATCTTCCTTGGAAATCCCGCCGCTGAAACCGCTTGAATTAGACATATGAGCTCCCTTAGTAACCGTTGACCCGGGCTCCTGAGCGCACCTTTTGTTTCTCGGCTCCTCAGCCAAGGCGGGCTGAACTGGTGTTGACACGCCGCTTTTCTGACTCATCAACGTTACTAGTTGTTGCTGCCTCTGCGCGTGTACATCAAATTCCTTCTGCATGTCTTCTAAACTCATTTCTGCGCTTGGTTGCTGCCTGACGTGCCAACTCCTCCCTTGCTGCCTTCCGCTTGCGTAGCTGGCGCATTTTGAATCCCCACCAATACTTTTTTTGATCCTTCTTGCATCCTCAGAGTTGCTATCAGATGGATCGTGGTACACCACCACGAACTGTTCATCCTGCTCTGCGACGCGCTCGATACGTTTTCTTGACACAGTTGATGCATCCTATTCCGTCTGCATCCCGCTGGACTCGAAATCGGACTCCCACTGTGGTCGCCAAATGTGGAGGGGTGAAGGTGAGAGTCCGGTCCGGGTCACAGAGGGTACTGTTTGCTCTCTCTCTCTCTCTCTCTCTCTCTCTCTCTCTCTCTCTCTCGTGTGTCCAAGCTTGGCCTTTTGGGTTCCCTTTTAGGGTTATTTATAGAGTTTTGTCCCCTCATCCTCTCATGTCATGTGTCCTTCTTACCTTTATTTATATGTTTTCCATTCACCATACTTGGCCCCCTTAATTGGGCCTTCTATGTGGTCTAAGTATGGGCCTTCATGGCCCCAAATAGACTTGGGGTATCCACAGATAGCAGAGAAAATACTTGAATAATTATTCCTCAAGTATTGTGGTATTTATATAGAATACCAAGAAAGGATTGACTCAAATATCTCACACAATTTTGCACGCCCAGGGTCCCTTAGGGTTTGTGTTTGTGTTTTAGAAAACAATAAACGTGATCTATTTTGAGATATGAGTGACTCTTTTTCGCAGATAAACTTTATTTTCCGCGGATTTGAGCTTTTGTACAGAAAAACACCTCTGACGGTTCGTGAACCGTTTGGATAAGGTTTTTGAACCCGTCAGCCCAATTTATGTGGGCATAGTGTTTTTATACGTTCCTCAACATGGTTTTTGACTTAACCATCTTTGATCACCCAGGTGCCTACTCTGAGTGGTACTGATCATCATCAGGGTTTTTATTTATGATTTAGTAATTCCTTATCTTTCAGTACTAAGACAAGGAAGTTGTTTTCAACACTTAACTTTGAGTGTTGTGGTGAGTATTAGGATACTCACCTGATCTAAACCTACGTTTAGATCTCCTCGATTTTCTTCCTCCAAAGCTATCATAGAAGTTACTATCATCAATATATGGCTCTGTATCTGATGATTCTCTAGATGATTTTCTAGCTCGATGAACCTGTTTTGCAAGGTCTTTATTGAGCATAGTATATCCTGATAACATCTTATTCAGATTATTCAAGCTTATTATATCATTGGAGACTCGAAGTTGATTGCTCTCAATGTTTTCTCTCTTGGGAATCCACCTCTTAGTGGTCATGGTTGAGACAGGCATTATGTTCCACATTTCCTGAGGTTTTCTTCCAGAGTATGGAATAGCTCTACTATGATTTCCTGTCATAGGTGAGGATCTTCTCGTAATTTCCTTATTCCTTGTCCCTGAATATGGCTTAGAGAGTTCAGACACATTTGTTAGTACAAGATTCAATGTGTGCTGGAGTTGAGCAACTCGTTTTGTCCTCTTTTGGCTATTGCATTCAGTCTGAAGGTGTCCTTTCTTTTTACAGAAACTACATGATTTCTCATGTTTTTTTACCTTCATTAAAACTCATTTTGTGGGTATTGTTGTCATCAGTGTAATGAGTGGAATTAGTCACCCTATCAGAGGTATGGAAGATGTCACCTTCTTTCCAACAATTTTGCCACGACGAGTTTTGATGTCTTTTCTGGCTAACTTTCTTTGGGTTTTTCAGAGATTGATTTGAGCCGGTCAATTTCTCCCATTAACTCTTTAATTTTTTCATGAGCAATCACGAGTTTAGGCTTTTCAGTCTCTGAACTGGTGGGGTTCTGAGGATTATCACTTTTCAGTGTAGAGTCAGATGTATGACTTTTCCTCTTTAGTAGTGAGATCTCAGTGGTTAGGGACATAACCAAGGATTCTTGTTCATTGACTTTATCCAAAAGGGAATTTACTTTGGCCTTTAGTCGTGAGATTTCACAAGCCTGAAATTTCATGAACTTAATGAGTCCAATACTTTCCTTAGTTGCATCTCTTTCAAGATCTGAATCAGAATCATCTGACAGAATGAAAGAGTAAGGATTATTACTCAATTTGACAACCTCGGTTGGTTGTTCTCCACAAGATGATGTTGAACCAGTTGTGTATGAGTGAGTTGGAGTGGTGTCCTCTGGTGTAGAGTTGATACTAGGATCCATAATCACGAACCTCAATAAACACAGACAGTTACGTCTTTCATGTGTTCATCGGCTCTGATACCAATTGAAAAAGCAGGGGTACCGAAATACTACCAACTTGTCGTTTGGGCTCGTGAGTCTTATGGTCAGATCTGGACGATCTCAAAAATCAATATCCAGATCTGTTTAACCTGAGTTTGGATCACAAGTGATCAGTCCGACGCAAGACAAAGTCTTGGTAAATCCTTTGGATGGATTGGGGACAACAATCAGGTTAACAGTAACGTACTTCTTGTGTTTGCTATAATTATATAATCAGAGAATATAATGCGGAAAGTAAAGCACACAAGACACCGAAGATTTTTTTAACGAGGAAACTACGACCTGTAGAAAAACCTCGAGACCTCGTCCAGATTGAACACCGCACAGTACAAACTGTCTACAAACACTAGCCTTCTATAAGACTTCGTTCTGGGATGTAGCAGAGACCAATTCTAACCCTCCAAGCGAACTGGCTACTGTCGCACTCCTTACGTCTCTAGATCCCCCACAGATCGTCACTCGCTTGATTACCCTAGCTGACGTCCTTTACATGACTAGGAGTTGCTTTAACCGTTGTTAAAGGCTTGTGTTAATAATTCTGGCTTTGCAACCTCAATTATCAACTGTATGTTCGAACTGTCCTCTATAAGTTTGACATACACAAAGTGACTTCCTTCGGATTGCTCCAGGTCATACGGAAATCTACTTACAAGTGGGGGCGGACAAGTAAAACGAGTAAACTATACCCAACTTGTCTCTACCTCAGTTGTAAAAAGATTCACTTAAGAAACTTATACAACCTAAGCTAACTAGGTCTTACAACACCGAGTGCAGCCGTGCGTTGCTTCCTTTCAACCCTGTGTGTAACGTATCAGTTATTGAGTGGCCTTATTGCAGAAGAGAAAGACCGTAGAATGGACAAGAACGTGATCAGGTTACCAAGGTTACAGGTGGAAATGATTTCAATTTATAGCACACAGGGTTGCTTATAATGTCTACCATAGAAAGACCGTAGAATGGTCGATTTCAACCACTAAGGTCTCAATCTCCTACCTGTGCTTCCCAACTCTCAAGAGAAGTCTTTATAGTCGTTAGGTAATCCCACAGAGGAACTGCTGCCTAATAGAGGATGACTATACCACAACAAGCTTTCACGTAAGTGAAAAGAGTTTACGATCAATTCCACAGAGAAACTTCACGCATGCTTGATGCATGTGGTTTTTCGTCCTGAAACCCTCTATTTATAGCACTCAATAAGATAGATTTCTTAGGAATAAAGGAACTAGTTACTTGTCCCACAAGTTTGGTAAACCCTAACTTGCAAACCAAGTAAACACAGATTTATCTCAATTGGAATTCATTAAACATTTATCTGCCAAGTGTTTTGTTAGCCCAAAAACACTTCAAGATAGAAATCCAACAAACCAGAGATAATCTTTATCTTATTGACTCATTGAGATTCGTTAGATGGACCACAAAAGATATTTCGTGATAACCAAGTCCAACTAAGAGATAAAGGAGTCAAAGTTTAACCCGTGTGAAATTCCAGAAGAATATCCACGTGTACGGTTCGGGAACCGTCCTTTTGTATTACGACTTAATACATCAAATATGTGGTTCACGTACATGTACGTGTACAAATTGATGTTTTGGAACTCAGGAGTGAAATCCGGAGTCACTGTTTAAGAACCGGTTCGGGAACCGTCGTTACTCAGATTTAGAATTTAACTGGATCCGCTGGAAGTTCTGGGCTAGGCCAGTACTTAGACATGTTATACGCCCTCAGCTATAATCCACTGGACTCTTGCTCAAGAGTACTCCTTTAGATTCACCCATATCCTACAAGTGATTTGCAAGCAAACCATTGCTATGGAAAGATGGTATCGAATCTATCTCATGCATTCTTGTAACCTTAGTATTTGTGGGACAAATACCAACATAACACATGGTTATGTAGACAAGAACACGATCTCAATCGCTATTAGTATCTCTATTAAAATAGCCGACTATTTCGAAAGATAGATTAAGTAGAATAGAAGAATTTCCATAAAAGTCATAACTCCTACTAACCTTTTGTTGATGAAGAATAATTGATGTCTTCTTTGTCTTCACAGTCTTCGTGTGCAAGGTCTCTACTACTTTGTCAATATCCCAATTCCGAAATCTAAACTCTAGTAGGCTAAATCAAGATTCTGTTTTGACACCTAAAACTGACAACTAGCTTCACATACCAACGCTAGTGGGTTTGACCAGACAATGCCCTAACACAAACCCTTTATGTTCCAGTTCAAGATTTTACTCCCATTGTTCACTTGCATACTCCCTGAGTTAACTTCATCAAAACTATCTGTAACATCCTTATAAGAAGAGCTAGAGGCACTCAAGTTACAACTATGTTGGAAATTTTGTCGTGCAGGTGTTGCATCATATCTGGCTTTATATCTTTGAAGGATTTATTACCGGATTAACTGGGGCCTCATCTTTCTTCTTTAACCACCTACTATGTTGCACAACTCAATTACCAGCTTGGAGGTAGAACAAATAACCTTATCAGTGTCAACATTAGTACTATGTATATCGCCTAGTTTGACAACAAGTTTGTCATCCTCCAAAGTTTGTTTTCCAAACCTATTGGTGTAGAGGTCATTCCTTGTTGCATGACTTCATTAACAACCATTATTGTAGGTTGTTCACAAACATTCTCATTTACTGCATCCCAGTATTTTCGGGGACTGGAAAGCTTTATCTATAACTGCAGAAATGCCAAAAATATTCTCAGGTACCTAAACTAAATTACTCTTTTGACCACCATGTAAAGCTTCCAAGTAGTTATTAGAGGGAACACCACCTTCACATCCACCCAAAATCAACTCATCAGATCCAATTGTAGTTATAGCACCATTGTGAACATTGTTGCTGATAAGGCGCTCAGTCGCCTCACGCCTTAAGGGCGACTAAAGCGCTCACCCAACGTTTTGTGCGCATTTGGCGCCTAGGCGAGCGCATTTCATAACATAGGTTCTCATTTCCACCGTCAATAATAGTGGAAGGAGAGAGGTGCAACCCATCTGACACTGACATATCCATTACTGTACCATCTGCACACTTACAAGGAGTGTTATACCTGCCCCTACTCCTCCAAAAACATTTTGAGATGTATAAATACTCACAGTTCTAATGCCAGTACGTCCCAAAAGAGTAGTGTTCACTATATCATCTCTTACATTAGCTCTGTCAGAATAACCTCTGGCATTTCCAGCAACACCATAGCAGGGATCATAGCTGCATTATCATAGATGTCAGTCTTTCCATGGAAATACCTTACTTATGGATCAATAATGGAGTGAAAGTTGTTATTACATGCTCTGCCGCTAAGAAAACTCTCTAAAGTAAGAGCATTAGTCTTTATGGGCTTGTTGTCAGAATGTGTCGAGTCTACAGTTTGATTAATATATGTATTCTCAACGGTACAAAGATTAGGAACCTTAGATTTTAGATTATAAATCTAATTCTCACTTTTCTGTATTGACACCTCTGAGTTGGTCTCCGACTCGGCATTGGACCGGATCAAAAAGTGGTTCAACATATGGATTCAAACCCACATAAGCATTATCCAGAGTATCTGGATTTACTTGGATGCCTTTGGTGCCTGAATTATCAAAGGATTTCAAATTTGAAATATGTTCTTGCTTTTAAGATGAGTTATTAGCGTTTGGGTCCTAGATTTTGGTATGGTAGAGGGTCTGGGTCTTAAGTTTGTCCAATTTAGTGTTTGGGTCGTTGACCAGTTAGTCAACGTGGTCAATCAGTCAAATCGTTGGAAGACCGTTAGTCTAACTAGGTCAATAAGCATAAAAAATGGTTGATTATTGTTTTTTTTTTCTTTTTAATTTGCAATTTGAAAATCCATTAAAACCTATTGTTTCTGTACAATGAAAAAAAGAAGGAACAAATATATAAACCATCCAAACCCCATCCCAATATCATCTTCCTCTTCCTCTTTTATATCACCAATCTATTCTAATAACTGTCGTAAGTCAATTATTCAACCACATTTGTCTTTCTAAAAAAAAATTGATCAGAAGATTATTGTTTTTCTTATCAAGTAATGAACTTATAATTCTTTGTACATATGAATCAGTTGGGTGAAGCTTAGTTTGATCGATTTAATTAAGAGAGAAAAATGGTGATTGTATGATTAAGAACTTGGGTGGTTTTCTTAATGTTTGGACATGCTTTACAGCAAAAAAAACCTATTCAAGAGAAGTTGTTGGCGAGGGTTTTTGGTGATGAATAGAGGGTATCAAGAGAAATTTTAGTGTTTCTGGATGCTTAGGAATGGTGTGTTTTGTTAAAGCATTGCTCGGTTAAACCTAGCGTTGGTATGTCAAGCTAGTTGTCAAGTTTAAATGTCAAAACACAATTCTTGATTGAGGCTACAAGAGTTTAGATTTCGGAATTGGGATATAGGCAAATTAGTAGAAACCTTGAAGATGAAGATAAAGATTACCAAGAAGACATCATATATTCTTCATCGACAAAAGTTTAGTAGGAGTTGTGACATTATATGGAATTTCTTCAATTCTACGTATTCTATTTTTCGAAATAGTCGTCTACTTTAGTAGAGATACTATAATGATTGAGATTGTCATCTTGCCTACATAACCATGAGTTATATTGGTATACTTTCCTGGTGTACTAAGTTACAAGATACATGAGATCGATTCAATACACTTTCCATTACAATGATTTGCTTGCAAGTCACATGTAGGAGAATGATGAATCTAAGGAGTACTCTAAGAGTAAAGTCCATGGATTATAGTTGAGGAAGTATACACGTCTAAGTACGGAAATTGGCCCAGCCCAAGTACTTCCAGCGGATCCAGTTTAAACCCTAATTTGGAAACAGGCAGTTCGCGAACTGGTTCGCGTATAGTGGCGCCGGATTTTCCTCATGTGTCTCAAAACGTCAATCTTTACATATACGTGAACATCATATTCGATATATTTGGCCTGAATTCCAAGTCAAGCTGGTTCGCAAACCGTCTGGTGGTTATCTTCGGGGTAATTACGCAGGTCTAGTAGATAACTCCTTATCTCTTAGTTGGACTAGATCCTTATCACGAGAATATCGTCTGTGGTCCATCTAACAAATCTCAATAAGTCAATAAGATAAAGGTGTTCTCATTTTCATTGGATCTCTATCTTGAAGTGGTTAAGAGCTAACAAACCACTTAGCAGATATATGTTAAAAGCTTTCCAAATGAGATTAATCTAGGGTTTCTTTGTGTGGCCAGCTTTACACGGGCACTAGCTAACTTGTAGAACAAGTAATCTATTGCTTTATCTCAAAGCAACCTATCTTATTTAGAGTTATAAATAGAGGATAAAGAACGAAAACCACAAGCATCAAGCATACATGAAATTTCTCTGTGGAATTGATCGTAAACTCTTTGCACTTCGGTGTAAGCTTGTTGTGGTAGTCATCCTCTATTAGGTAGCATTTTCTCTGTGGGATTTACCTAACGACTATAAAGACTTCTCTAGAGAGTTGGGAAGCACATGTAATAGATATTTGCCTTTGTGGTATTTATCGGATTAACCTGTAACCTTGGTAACCTGATCACGTTTTTGTCTATTATACGGTCATTTTCTTCTGCAATAAGGTCATTCAATAACTGATACGTTAAATACAGGGTTTTAACTGATGCAAGGTACGGCTGCACACGGTGTTGTGAGACCTAGTTAGCTCCGGTTGTGTAAGTT
The DNA here is from genome assembly GCA_023529015.1 of Papaver nudicaule. Lineage (NCBI taxonomy): Eukaryota > Viridiplantae > Streptophyta > Magnoliopsida > Ranunculales > Papaveraceae > Papaver > Papaver nudicaule. The sequence continues at coordinate 14,867 of JAJJMA010062580.1, forward strand.
TCTATGCGATTCTTTCAAAGATGAGGCAGAGACAAGTTGGCCATAGTTTACATAGTTTACTTGTCAGCTCCCGCTTTTAAGTAGATTTCCGTATGACCTGGAGAAATCCAAAGGAAGTCACTTTCGTATGCTAAACTGAAGACACTTTGAAACATACAGTTGGTAATAGAGGTTGCAAAGCCGAAGTTATCAATGCATGTAAAGGACGTCAGCTAGGGGAGATAAGCGTGTAAGATCTGTAGGGGATCAAGAGACGTAAGGAGTGCGACAATAGCTAATTCACTTGGAGGGTTGGAATTGGTTTCTGCTACATCCCAGACCAGTCTTATAGTAGGCTAGCGTTTGTAGGCAGTTAGTACTGCTCGGTGTTCAATCTGGACGAGGTCCCGAGGTTTTTCTACTGGATTGTAGTTTCCTCGTTAAAAAATCTGTGGAGTCTTGTGTGCTTTACTTTACGCATTATATCTCTGATTATATAATTAAAGAAAACACAAGTAGTATGTTATTATAACCTGAAGTTGGTCCTCAATCCTTTCGAGGGATTCACCAAGACTTATCTTGCGCCGGGGCTGATCACTTGTGATCCTAACTCCGGTTATCACAGATTTGGATATTGATCTTTGAGTTCGTCCATATCTTACCATAAGAATCACGAGCCCAAACGAAAAATTGGTTGTATTTCGGTACCCCTGCTTTTTCATGTTTGTTTAGTTTTAAATTTGCAAGGAAGAGCGACATAAAAAAGGAGCTAAACATTGTTTTAGGTGTAAAACAATAAAGATAATCTGAGGGGTAAAGTGTGAAGTGTAATGATGTAGTATGAAGTTGTAATGGTATTCGAGAGGTCAAGATCGAACAAGACTCGCCTAAACCAAGAAATGGCCGTTCGAGTATTGCTTCAGTTACAAGAAGAGAAAATAGGGTTGGTTTAAGGTAGTGAAGCAGAGAGATCAAAGAATTGCTATGATTTCTGTGATGTTGTGAATAAAGTTGCTAACATAATGGATATTCAGTTCTCACTAGATATTGAATGTTGAATGAGAAGAGTTAACCAATTATCGATGAGATGAATTGATTGCACTGCATTGAATTGAACTGATTGTTTTGTTCTGTTTTCCAAACTGGTCGAGTGACCTATTTATAGCAATAGAATTCCAACTGATCTCGTAAGAAGTGGAAGAGTGGGAGTGTGGAGTAAGTGGGGCCATCTGTTAAGAGTCTTGCGCCTAATATTAGGGAAGACTAACAACCCACTTTCTCATCCCATCTTTCTAGCAACGTTCACACGACTTAGTTTCTTTCCCGTTGAGTGATTGAGCCGTTGCAATCACACGTGCCGTAGACCGCCAAACCAAAACCCTAACTAATATCCCCCTATGTAACTTACTTGATTCTCGTAAGATTTGTTTAAGTGTTGAATACTTGTTAAGTCGAAGCTAACTAAGTGCAAGTCGTACCATTTACTGGTAAGCTTAGGACTTTGCATAAAAAATAGAGAATTAAGCGATAAGCTTGTGTATCTCTTTTAGGCTTGGTCTAAGGATTGAGCTGGGCAATCGCCATTTAAACCAATGAGAATAGTCTAAGGATTGAGCTATGCAATCGCCATTTAGACTGAGGGGATTTCAGCAACCCTATGTGGCAATAGTCAAGTAAGTACGACTTTCTGTATGCCATAAATATGAGAAATTGGCTTGTGGGATATAATGCACCAATTCCCTGAGTAATAGAGACATATGAATGTCTAAAATAATATAAGTCATAGCCATGAGCCATGATAAGAAATGTAGCACTGATTATAGAAGCAACTCTATAATCAGGAGAAAAAGGCAAGTTATGCTAACACAGCGTAGCCACAACCAAGAATGCATGAGCATTTCCAATTAAAGACCTAAAGATAGGACACATGAATGGTAATAAGCTATATTACATAGCACAATAATCTTATTAGGAAGTTAGCTATAGTATGTATAGGGATGAACCATAACATTACGTCTTATTCAGATTTCTAGACAGTTTGCACGTCGCTTACTCTAAAAATCGCCCAGGCCAGCCTATATTTTCTAAAATTATGAAATTTTAGTATGTCATGGGAAACTCTCTGATGAACAACTTTCATGAAGGAAGTTTCTCCTGAATCCTCACGGATTAGACCGTATCAATTGTTCTTTGAAGTAATTCGTAATCTGTCAGATTTCCTAATTCGATTAGGAAACTGGAATATCATGGATTCAATAAAGACCGTAACCATCTAGGATTTGGATCAGTGGGACCCATAAGTATAGGTAGCTCAAGAATTAAGAAGTCGTACCCTCAAGCTATGGTCGTGTGATAAAAGTGGGCCATAGTAGTGTTTTACAGCCGACCTATAAAAGTGGGGTCTACAAGAGTTGTGACCGAGTGAAGAAAGTGGGGCCGTGGCAAGAGCCACGGCCAAGAGATGAAAGTGGGGCCGTGACAAGAGTCACGGCCAGACCAAAAGTGTGGGACATGGTGCTAACCATGACCAAGCTACAAAAGTGGGGTCGCAGCCTAAGCTACGGCCAAGCCAACAAAGTGGGACCATGATATTAGGTTATGGCCAACCAAAGAAAGTGGGACCACGACCTAAATCACATCCAAGCAATAAAACTGGGGCCGTATTCTAAGCTACGGCCAAGCCCAAAATGTGGGGCCGTGGCTCATGCCACGGCCAAGACAAGAGACAAGGGACGCGAGCAAGGCTAGGATGCGAGCAAGGCTAGGACGTGAGCAGGGCTAGGAGGCGTGTAAGGATGGGGTGCGTGTAAGGCTAGCGCGTGAGCAAGGATGGGATGCGTGTAAGGCTAGCGCGTGGGCAAGGATGGGATGCGAGTAAGGCTAGGATGTGTGTAGGCTAGTGGTCGTGTAGGCTAGTGCCATAGCAGCCAATACTCTTTTCCCTACCATAAATAAATTCATACCGTGCCTTGAGCTATTCACCTGACGACGCCAAGATGCCAGAAATTGGTGCAAAATTACTCTTGCTACCTCCTTGCCAAAAACCACCATCAACATTTAGTCCCTGCGCAGCATGGAACCGTGAGTGTTCCAGGGTGAGCATATATTGAACAAGCTAGCCACATCCGCACGGACTTTTTAATCACGAACATGAAGCCCAAACAAGACCTAAGTACCAAGCCCCTTGAATAATACCCAGTCCTAATGAGATTAGAACTCCCTAGGAATACGTGCATATACATATATATCACGTCCTTTTTTTTATTTTGAGTTTTTCCTTAGATTTTTTTTGTTTTGACGTGAGCTTCTTCTTCCCCTTTTTCAGAAACATAAAATTTTTGTAGAGTGAAGGATCAAGATGGCCGATAATGAATCCCATAGTTCTTCTCATGCTGGTGATGACCTTACTTCCAACACAATTTCAAAGGATATACCTCATATCAACGACGAATTCGAAGCTCGTATAGAAAATCTGGATCAATCAGCAATTCCCTATGATCAGGCTAAAACCCTCGCAAATAGTCCTGGTACTTCAATGAACATTAACCCATCACTTGTGACTCTTTTCTGCTTTCAAGGAGGTGATTTTAATGCTTCCAAAATCGTTTACCGCTCTCCTCAAAAATCAATTGATTCATGGCCTATGTATGCTCAGAAGATGCTTGACATCCCAGAAGTTAAGAAATTATTAGAGAAAACCAGAATCTTTTACGCTGTGAAGAGTTCGACTGTTTCCTTCATAGTTAGAGATAGACGTGGCTTAGCTGCTCTCCTAATTCGTTGGTGTGGTGGTACAAACTCATTCATATTCGCCTGGGAAGAGCTTGTAATTTCACTGGAGGACGTGGCAGCATTACTACGACTCCCAATTAATGGGGAGCTCAGTATTACTTTGAATGTCACTGAAGAGAAGATACATACCCAACTGAAGAATGTTGCAGAAGCTTTGAACAAGCATTAAATGCTTATTCTTCATGGATGATGCACTGGTCGAAACCTAGCAATGAATGTACTTCATTATTGTCCATCGCTGCATTTCTCACGCTTTGGTTGTCGAAAAACGTCTTTGAGAACCACCATGGCCATAAGAAGCTGAAACTCATGTTCATCCCTTACGCGATAAGATTGGCCCAAGGTACAGCTCCGCCCATCGGTTATTTATTTCTTGGCACATTGTTACGCAACTCACCGCTTTGTCAGTGTACATGAGCCTTTCGAAGATTGATACGTTCGTTCCTACAAACTTTATACAAGCCTGGATGTATGAACATTATCCTGGTTACGCTCCCAACTCGTCTCCTAGGGACAAAGTTTTCTCGGATCATGCTCGAATCGTTCGTTGGATGAATAAACCCACTTCGAAAGATTCTGCTGCGCTTATGGATGACAAGAAAGCAGTGGTCTTCCGTACATGGACTTCAATTCCCGATGGTGTAGCCCAGCTTCGATCATTCGGTGATACTTCAACTAATATTCCAATAAAGACTCTTTGCGTAAAGGGGTCTCCTACTCAAGCAGGGAAGATCTTCAAGATAAGTTGTTGTAGTTGTTATCTCCTTGGTATCAACGAATCGGGAAGCTTTACAATCAACGCATATAATATCGATCGAGGAGCTCGTCAGATGAGCTTTGACCAGGGCGTCCCATCACATCGGGGTGTTCCTCCACAGAATATCAAGGAAGTTTGTACAAAATTACTCAACCAATTATCCTTTCTTCCGGGGAATAGAATACCGTCAATTACCGAAGCAGGTAGACAATTTTGGAATGACCAAATAAAGATATACATATAAAGATTTTATGGCTCTCCCTAAGGAAACATGTAGAATTCCCTCCAGAGATGACTTGAAAATACAACCCCAATTTGTGGCTACCAGATTCGTGCTACCATTTGCTACCAATCTTAGGTGGCCGTCACATGGCTATTTCTTTTAAGGATCCCACTTTTCTACTTCCGACAAAAACTGAAAGAAAAAAAAGAGATTTTTATTCTCAATGGTTAATTGAATTAGACGGCTAGGATTTGAGGTGACTTTTACAATTTTTGTCCCGTCCTGTTATCTTGGAAATTTGCTGTTGAGTTCCTTGAAAGTTTAGCTAATACCATGGAACATTTGGTGTCGGGTGGGCAAAGGCCATGAAACGTTCTCTATGCAATACCCATGAATGCAACCCTTTGGTCAATCAAGATTCCAAGTCCTCCCCGTGATAGTGTAATGGATTATAAACTTCAGAATATCGAGAGGGAAGTAGCAGATGATCATGGCTACAGATGATGTTTTACAGCCAGATTACACCATCCCAACCCCATCCAATGCCCTATATTGCAGAAAAATCCCAGTTCGCATATGCTGCAATTAGAATAGCAATAGAGCACAAATAGAGAGAACTGCAAAATGTAATTGACTGGGTTATTGATTGGGTTCTATATGACAACCTCAACTGAATGAAAAAGCTCAACTGATTGAGTTAACAACCTCCCTAGAGCTTCTATGGTTCTATGCTTGTATAGTAGAATAAAAACTAACAATATATTATTCAAGGTCTTCCTTTACCACACGCACATAAGTTTATTAAGTAGTGAGATACTTGAATATAGCTCATAATTAGAGACAGTATGAAGACGGACCATTGCCGAAAACTGGTTTAGGGTAGTCAAACACCAAACCAGTCAAATAGAACGTAACAAAGCACAAACAGAAAGTAAAACAATTACTTTGATAAGTGCATCAGAAGTCTTACCTGAGTTTTTTGGGATGATTTCCTTTTCTTCGCCCGTTTCTTCTTACTCCTCTTGGTTTTGTGTCTAGTGGATCTAGGTCCGCCTTTACCTCTCTTACCTTTCGGGTCTTTTATGTCGAGCTATGGCAGAACTCTTTTAGCCTCATCTATCTTAACCATTTCGGTTTCCTTTTGCTTAATAGCAAGCTCCTAGAACTTATCATCCAACCAATCATTAAGAGATTTACATTGCTCGTCACTTCCGGAAGCCAAATCTGCAATCTCACTAAATTTTCTACACATTTGGTTGTATCGCATGCTTTCTTCACTATTTTTCCAAAAAGTGAAATTAACACTAACTTTTGTGTGCGATCTCTTTACATCCTTTCTCCACCTCCTTAATATATACTAGTCCAGATGCACGCGCGATGTGCCTGCCGCTACATTTCAAAAAATCAAAGTTTAAACATTTTCGCATATGTAGCCATTTGTTACAGTCATACTTATCATGCCACTAAACCAAGAATGTTACTACACCAAACCGACCACTGTAATGCAGTTCCACTGACACATTGATAAATTTCTCTCCCTGTATCTGTTCTAGCTTCAATGAATCCACCTGCAATGTTCACGAACCGACCGACCCGAATCTTCTGGATAAAAGATCTGTCGAGTCTTCTTCTTCACCTTATCTCTTTTAAGGTTTTAGAAATCTCTAATGGTGCTTCACTGCCGCTGTTAAAGATCTTCAAGGTTCGGGAACCGTTTTGCTCCATCTTGGTCTCAAAACAAGCGGGTTGAAAAGTTATTGAAAGGGTTACAATCATTCTTGATATCTCCTTGTGTTTTGGGAAAAATCATCAAGTAAGTGTTCTTGGTTTTTTTCTTTTAACAATGATTAGAAGAAGTGCCAGAAACATAACCTCTACTAGTAGAGCTCTTGATGTGAATGATGATGATGACGAGCAACTGAACTGGTCATCGGAAGAAGAAGTTATACCTGAGGCGGTTCACGAACCGTCCCATGATCCAGGTCTAGGTATGTCTTTCATCAGCGATGCTGCCAAAGCTGAATATGTGAAGAGACGGGGCTTCACAGTAGAAAGGAAACTGGACCCAAGTTCTTTGGCTTCATACCCACCTTTTATGAGTCTTCTTCCGTGGGGACAAATTCATGGAGGTATTTACACCGACAACTTTCCTTTTGTTGTTCGTATGTTTTATGCCAACATGTATGAATGCAATATGGATCAGTGTAGCTTCATGACTCAAATTGGCAATCAAGTTCTCAAGGTGAACAAGGCTGTACTTGTATCAATACTTCAGTACCCTGCCTTTGAGATGACACTCCCACAATTGGGAAGGGATCGTCCATCTGATCACAGACTTGCTAAAGGTGTACTTGACTTTAGCCTTCAGTGGAAAGATGGCAAAGCCCCTATCAATGGAATCAAGCTTGAGCTGAAGGTTTTTGGTATTTTAGCTTCACATAATCTTATTCATGTCACCCTGAACAAAGATAAGTGGAACAGAGACATGTTTGAGCTGATCTATCATCTTCGGAAAGGGAATGGTCCAATTGATTTTTGTGGCACTATCATCAGACAGATGATCAGAACCTGGGATAACAAACAAAGGAATCTCGGTTTTCCCTGCTTGGTTACAGAAATCTGCAAAAGGTTCACGGTTAAAATGTTCGGACCTATGGCTGATGGCCCAAAGTCCTTCATTCAGAAGAACATTGACAAGATTAAAAAATCAGATCAAATGGTCAGACAAGATCCTCGCGTAGCACAACTTGAGGCAAGAGTTTATAGACTCCAAACCAAGTGTGATGGATACTCTCAGGCAGTCAACCTTGCACTTCCTCATGTTGATCGATATATTTCTTCGGATATGTATGATGTCATTGAGGAGCATACCATTCAAACTGAAGACGAGGATATGGAGTGATTTATCATTTCTTTATGTTTTTGTTAAACTTTTCTTTGTGTTGTGTGAACTATTTCCGTTTGAACATCGTCTGTATTAACTTTAATACTTTTTGTTGTTTTGTTGCTTGAAGTTTAAATTTAGCATTAGTGCTCATGCTTTATTTATCAAACGTTCAAGTATACAGGAAAATTCACAAGAGACATCATGTTATACTTTGGGTTATCCAATTATAAACATGGTCTCATAAATCTCGGGAGAGATTCACATGTCAAAGGAAACATTAACGTCGTATTTACAAAAGTTTTGCTTTTTCTCACGATCAAGAAACTTTTGATTGTATGATTTTTAGGGTTTTCACAAACTCAGGATCATATACTCTTTTCCAAAAATTTGGCTAAGGGAAAGAGATTATAAACAAAGCAAAACTGGATAACATTAAAATTGTTTTGTCCATGTTCGAATTTGCAAGTTGTTCTTTATTGAATAACACCACATGGGGGATAGTTCTTAACTTGAACTTGCGCTTAATAACAAATCTTTTTGGGAGCGTGGTTGTGGAATATTAGGAGAAAAGTGTGTCTATATTTCTCCAAAGAAGAATCAACTTAGAGATCATCGTTCTGATTTCCCAGTTATGTCATCTTAAACTTGGTATGTGAGTACTTAGCTTAACCTATCTCATAGGTTTATGAAACCCTAGTCTCGAACTACTTTGTCATATTTTTGTGACAAATAGGGGGAGAATACATATGTTTCTTGTTCTTGTGGTTCATAACCATAGGGGGAGAACGTCATGTACGAGTAGAAAATCTGCATAGGTACTCAAGGAGCCATATCCATCAGATCTACTCATACATACAGTAGTTAGTTGAGATTCAGTGGAGCGAAAGCCACCAAGAACAACACCGAAGGTAATCAAACAGTGATTGAAGACTGAAAACATATAAAAGCAAAGACTAAATGTATGAAGTTTTGTATATATTACGATGCTGTGATTACATGAATATAACCCTAAAGAACCAGAGGAGATACAGACCTAATCTCCTTCTTGCTACTTAGGTTTAACCCAAAGAGAATCCAACCCTTACAACGTTTTCCAAGCTCGTCTTATATAGGCCGAGCTTGGGTGGTTTACAGCTAATAAAGACAAACGACTCAATCGTGGTGGTGTCAGTCCCTGTCGAGTAAGGCGGTTTATTCGCTGGCTCTCCGAGGCTGATTCTGGGGCTTCGGTCCTTTAGATATGGTCCGAATCCTTTCCTTTCGAGTCTTAACTTCGCTCGTCTGCGACCTCCTTCTCCTTTGGTCTAGTCCGAGATCTCGCTGTCGATCCTCTCGGTGTGGTTTGACTTATTGGATACGAGACACGTGCTCCGAGGGGTTTTACCCCCTACAGTTTGCCTCTTTCCTTGTCCGAAGATCAAAGAGATTCGGAGAAGAATATTGTCCTGGATTTTTTCTTCCTTCCGACACGTGTTTGTTAATTTAACTTCTTTGGCCGACACCTGTGGCTTTTAATGATGTTGAGATCCCCACTCCTTCTACCTTTTACCGGCTGCGCCGGTCTTGTGTCCTCTTATTTAAACTTTGTTTACCCCTTTTTTTCTTTTTCTTCTTCTTCTTCTTCTTCAGTTTTCTGCGATATCCTTAGTGTTTTTCGATCTCCCTCTGTTGGATCTGTTCTTTCAAGCTTTCGTAATTTCTCTTATTCTCCTTTGCTTGTTCTTTCTCTGAGTTCTTTTTCGCTTTTCAAATCCCTGAAGTGAATATGCAATCTGGCGGTGAATTTTCTCGAAGGATAGTTAATCCTCAGGAATCTTCTTGGGAAGGAAGAGCCAAGGCTTTCGGTTTTGATGCAAGTCTTTTCCCTTGCAGGAGTCTGGGCAAGGTTAATTTGTCTCCTGAATTACTTTCTTCTCATCAGTGCAGTGATAGAAAATTAATTGTTTCCGGTGAGCAGCTTGGTTCCGGTCTCCCGATTCCGTTGTATGACCCTGAGAATCCTCTTTTTTTACGAAATTTACTCTCGAATCAATCCCCCTTGTGGCGTGATGCAACTGGACGAAAATTCTATCCGAGTCATTCGAGAGTGGGTAGCTCGTTCGAATGGTAGATCTTCCTACTATGAAAAGCTTCCCGAGGAACTCAGGCATTCACCAGATTTTTGGACTGCCGAATTTTTTTTCAAATATTATAACGTAGAAGAGGGCTTGCTTGCACCGATGGTTCCCTGGGGCATAAGCCTGGTCAAGACAGCTGATGCTTCGCATGTTATGAGCGACATGGATTCTCCTGGGTCTTCAGCGAATACACTCCTTCGTTATTCTAACGATGAGTCGTGGTTTTCTAATCCTGTTCTTATCGAAGGTCCTGTTCTTTTTGGTTACGAAGATAAAAAGAAAAGAGTTGAACGAACAAAATTTAGAAAGGATCACAAGTTTTCTGTTGTTGAATTTTACAAAATTCATTTCTCCGAGGAAAAGCGCAAAAGGTTTCAGGAAAGGATAACTGCTGCTAAAGAGAAGGTACGTCGAGTGATACATGTGTATGTATAGGTATGTATCCCCTTATTGTTTTTCTGATGTGATCTTCTTTTCAGAAGCTTGAGCTGGGAAGCCCGAAAGTTCGGGAACAGACCGATCACTCGAGGAAAAGAAAAGAACCTTCGAAGCAGGGTGACGAACGGAGTCACGATAGTCTGGTGAGAAAACAATATATGCCTCGGTTGTTTTCTAGGTATGGATGTCTGCCTCTGTTTTGGAACCTGACTGTCGTGACTATCTCGTAGCAGGTGAAAGTGCTCCGAGTTAACGAAGGTGCAATGAAGTTTTCTTTGTGTGATCCAAATCGGGAGAGACCTGTTTTTAGTAGTGTAAATAAGAAGCTTGTGCAGACCCTTTCTCGAACTGTTGGTTCGCAGAGGTCTGTTGTAAAGGATGTCGGCAAAGGTGCAGTTGTTCCTCTCGCGCCCCTGGGAAGAGTCGATGGTGGTGGCACCGAGGATGAGAAGGTTGGATCTTTGAAGAAGCAGAAAGTGGTGCCTGCAAGCGAGCCAGTTCCTTGGGATGCTGCCGTGGCGATGCATCCCCAAAGTACTATGCCGCCACCGGGGTCTTTTGCTCTTGAGTTTGCCGGGATCCGAGTTGCTGATCCTTGCCCGACTAATATAAGTTTTAATCAGTATGGTTCCAATGAGTGTTTTGTGAATTCTTCACTGAGTCAATCTTCTGGACCTGCCCCTGCCTTGAGTTCAGCTCTTGTTGGCTTTGTACGAAGGCCTTATTCGGTGGAAGAGGCACAGAAGCTTCTTGAGCGAAGCTCTATTCCTGGTCCTTATGCCGAAGATCTTTCCGAACATTTGAGAGCGTATGCTAAGGATCCTTTGAAGCATCCGCTAGATCCTTCGGTGGCTAGGTTTCTTTCACAAGCGTTTTCTGGCAAATGGGATAGGGAAGTTCTTGCTGCATCTCCTTCGCAGCATCAAGCTTTTGTTGAAGCTGTGAGTGTGTATTCTTGCTTTGATTTGTTTTTATGTGTCGGATGTTTTGTAATGATTTGATTTTTGTACTATGGTCTGCAGCAAAAGCATCATGGGATGTACCTGGTGGATCTGGCTGAGGTACGAGGTCATGAGATTTTTCGTCTTGATGCGGTTATTCAGACTTTGGAACAAGAAAAGGGGGATCTCTTGAAACGTCTTGAAACCACTGCGCAAGAGTTGGAGGCCGAGAAGAAACAAGTTTCTAAACTGAGCGCCGAAGTTATTTCTAAAGACAGCGAGCTCTGTCTTTCGCAAGGTGCTTGTCATGAAAAAGACTGCCAGCTTGCATCTCGTGATAAGGAAATTCTGGAACTCCGAGGGTATATCGGTGGGGAAGAAGGTCGAACTGCTTTGTTCAGCCGCCAGCATATTAGATGCTTGTTTAGGGATTTTGGTATGCGGCCTCCCTATTATGATAATGGTGTGAATGATCTTGATGCCTTCCTGGAGTCCGATAAAGGACTTATTCCTTCCGCGTATGTGAAGCTGGTGGTAGCGCAATTGAAGACTTCGATGGAAAATGGTGAGCTTGATCTTGAAGAGATGGAAGGCAAAGGTGGCGAAGGTGATGTTGACAATGAGAAGCTTGGTCATGAACTGCCAGAGGGGAATCCCAGTAAGGACAAGTGTGAAATGAACGAAGGAAATGAGAATGTTACGGTTCCTATCCAATCTGCTGGTGTTTCAAAGGCTGATGGTTCACCGATAAGAGATACCAATGACCAAAATGCTTCCATTTCTCAGGCCTGTACCGATGCTGGGGATGATGCTGCCACCAAGGAGATTGTTGAACATGCTTGAGTGGAAGATATCCTGCCTCGGTTTCCTTTATTTTTCTTGTGTTTTGAGTATGACTCATTGTAGCTTGTTGGTTTGGGATTTTGCTTTGGAATTGTATGTTTGTTTTTGCTTTTGCCTTTCTTTTCTGGTTAGTATTGTTACTTGAGGTGCAACTTCGGGGCTTACTTCGATGTGAGAGATAGTGAGCCAAGCTAGTGGGGGCGTACGGATCACCCCTTCCAAAGGCTTTAAGTTACTCGCACTGGTTTTAAGCAAAACACTGGCTATTGATGTCGTGAACACCAGCTTTGCTCTTTAATACATTAGGTAGGTACCGAAGATATTTGCTTATCTTCCTAGAGGGCATGGTAGTGCACTGATAACCTTTAGCCCAAGTAAATGTAAGAGTGCTAACATGGATGCCCTGTTTCTCAATAATAAGTAACACAATGGGGGAGTGCCGGTCAAGGCTGGAGCTTAGACATGGCACTTTTCTCTTATCGCGGCCTAAAGTTCGACCAATCCAAATCTTTAACTGTCCCCTCCCCCTTTGAGGCAGGGGTCCCTCGACTGCGTACTTCGCTCCTTGTTTTCCAGAGCAAAGTAGCTGCCTCGGGGTTCCATCTTCCTCTATAGGTAGATGTTAATCCCATTTATCGTCCCCTCGGCGCCCGAGAACGTGAAGTCCTCGTGGCCGTTTGGTAGTGAGTACGATTGTATCATCGGCTTATGTAGCCTTGATTCAAGGTATCCGTTGCTAACGGGGTGTCTTGTGGGTAGAGGACCGTGCCATATAACTCGTAGGGCCCTTACGATTTATATGAGCATCAGCTCTGTGCCTGCTATGCGAGGTCTTTTTTGTTGGCGTTTTTGCCTCGGCGTTACAGCCTTTTTGTTTGTTGGCGTTTTTGCCTCGGCGTTACAACCTTTTTGTTTGTTGGCGTTTTTGCCTCGGCGTTACAGCCTTTGACTAGGTCATCCTTTCGGAGTTTGATTCGGCGCTTTCGTCGTAAAATTCTTTTCATTTCGAGGATACATGGTACATTTTTTATGTGTAATACTTCCTTATATATTTTGCGTTCCACGCATTGCCGAGTCCGAGGCCGTCTTTTTCGTCAATTAGTTTGTACGCTCCTTTTCCCGCCTTCTGCTTGATTGTGTACGGGCCTTCCCATACTGGCTCTAGCTTTCCCGCGTTTCCTTTTTGATAGGGCGGTATTTCTCGTAATACGAGTTCGTCAGGTTGAAACTCTCGTTCAATTACTTTTTTGTTGTATCCTCGGGCAGCTTTTTTCTGGTAGTTAATGATGTGTTGCCGAGCTTCCTCCCTTTCTTCTTCGAGGTCATCCAATTTTGCGTATATTAAATCTGCCGATAGGTTTTGTTCCCACGCTTTGTATTTATCTGTTGGTATCATTATTTCTGTAGGCAGTACTGCTCGGTCCCATATGTTAGGTGAAAAGGAGTCATTCCCGTTGCTCGTCTTTGTGAGGTTCGGAATGCCCATAGTACGTTGTGCAGATGTTCGCACCACTGCTTCTTGTGCGGCAATACTCGATTTTTTAAGTTGTCTCCTATGGTTTTGTTTGTTGCCTCGGCCTTCCCGTTACTTTGAGGATAAATTGGCGTCGAGGTACCGAGCCTTACGTTGTATTGGTTTAGGAGTTCTTTAACTTCGGCGCTGAGGAATTCTTGGGCGTTGTCCGAAACTATCTCTGCGGGTACTCCAAATCGACAGAATATGTTCTCCCAGAAGAAGGTAAATACTTCTTTTCCCGTGTGGCTTCGCGAGGCTTTGGCTTCGATCCATTTGGAGAAGTAGTCGGTTGCGACTATAATATATCTTCGTTGCCCCGTTCCTGGAATGAATGGGCCGACGATGTCTACCCCCCATTTGGCAAAGGGCCATGGGCTTAGTACTGAATTCAAGTTTGTTGCTGGCGCGTGGATTCGCTTAGCGAATCTTTGGCATGGGTTACATTTTTGAGAGATGCTCTTTGCATCGGCGTGCATATATGGCCAATAGTATCCCTGAGCCTTTGTTCTCTGTGCCAGTGCTCGTGCACCACTTTGGGTACCTGCTTCGCCGCTGTGCAGTTCTTTCATTAGTGCGATTCCGTCTACTCGGTGCACACACCTTAATAGTGGTCCCAAGAACGACTGTCGGTGTAAGACCCCGTCTATGAGTCGATAGTTAGCAGATCTACTAGTCACTTTGTGTGCTTCTAGTGGATTGCTTGGTAATTCTCTGTTTTCCAAGTATTTCCTTATGGGAATTCTCCACTCGTCGTATTCTTCTTGGATGGCCATCACCAGTTCTCCTTCTTCAGCTGCTATTGATGATTGCTTTATTCTTCCGATTTCGATGGAGATTATGTTTTTATCTGTTACCTTTGAGGCAATGAATGCCAAAGCATCCGCATGCCTATTGTCTTTCCTACAAATGTGCTGTATTTTGAGATGTGGAATTTTTGACATAAGCCTTCTTGCTAACTTCTTATATTTGGATAACAAATCATTGGATTGGTAACTCCCATCCAATTGCCGTACCACCAGTTGCGAGTCCGTTGTTATTCTTGCTTCCTGGATTTCCATGCTAATCATGCGTTTTAAAGTATGAATCATTGCTTCATATTCTGTTTCATTGTTGGTTGCTTCAAACTCCAACCGAAGTGCAAAGACAGTGCTCTCCTTCGGGCAATGTGAAGACTATTGCCTATCCCCCGACCATCGATGTTTACTGATCCGTCAATGAAAATTTCCCATCTCCGAGGATGGCACTGTTCTAGCAGGTCTTCGGGCCCGTCGTCATCTTCGATTCCCAAAATTGGTTCGTCTTCGTAATCCTCTTCTATTGGAAACTCGGCCAGGAAGTCTGCGATGATCTGTGATTTTAATGTCGTTCTGATTTCATACTGCACGTCATATTGTCCAATTTGAGCGTTCCATCTTGCGATTCTTCCTGCTGCTTGGAGATTTTTCAGAATGGACTCGATTGGTGTTTTCGTTAGCACGATTATTTTATGGGCCTGGAAGTAAGTCCGAAGTTTTTGCGTTGCGACTACTAGCGCGAGGATTAGCTGCTCCAACTTGGTGTAATTCTTTTCAGCTGGAAAAAGTGTCCTACTGATGTAGTATACTGGGTTCTCTTCTTTTTTGGTTGTTACTAGCACTGCACTAATGGCGTCTTTGTTCGCGGCTATGTATAATTTCAAGTTCTCGTCTTTCTCTGGGCGCTGCAGGGCTGGCAAGCTTGCTAGGTAAGTTTTGATCCCCTGAAAAGCGGCCTCCCTTTCGTCCGTCCACACGAATTGCTCTCCCTTTTTCAAAATGCTAAAAAAGTCTTTACATCGATCCGAGGATCGTGCGATAAATCTGCTAAGAGCAGCCAATATCCCATTTAAATCTTGCACCTCTTTTATGGTTATTGGCGATGGCATTTCTCGGATTGCTTGCACTTTTAGCGGGTCCGCCTCGATGCCAGTTTTTGTAACTATGTATCCCAAAAATTTTCCAGAGGTCACTCCAAAGATGCACTTTGCTGGGTTGATCTTCATGTTAATCTGTCGCATCTTTTCCAGTATTTCTCGAAGGTCTTTCACATGGGTGTCAGCTTTTTTGCTTTTGACAAGCATGTCGTCCACGTAGGCATTGTTAGGGCATTGTCCGGTCAAACCCACTAGCGTTGGTATGTCAAGCTAGTTGTCAGTTTTAGGTGTCAAAATTCAATTCTTGATTTAGCCTACTAGAGTTTAGATTTCGGAAATGGGATATAGACAGAGTAGTAGAGACCTTGAAGACGAAGACTGTGAAGACAAAGAAGACATCAAGTATTCTTCATCGACAAAAGGTTAGTAGGAGTTATGACTTTATGGATATTCTTCTATTTCTACTTTCTCTATTCTTTCGAAATATAGTCGACTACTTTAGTAGTATTGTAGCGATTGAGATCGTGTTCTTGTGTAACATGGCTTTATGTCATG
>JAJJMA010062625.1:0-17526 GCA_023529015.1 Papaver nudicaule
ACACGTGGAACACAGAGATAACTTGGTTTATTTGGCTATAATCCTTGCCGTTTATCTTTCTACCATGTAGACAGCCAAACACCTCCCAAGTTGGCCGTTTACACTACATCAATTATTCTTTTCTTAAACCAATTAAAAATTATGAAAATAAATTTTTTTAATTGTGAAATATATTTTCTATGAGATTAATCAATGGTAATATTGTTTTATATTTTTACAAAATAAAAAAATACTATTAAATGTTTTTTTCTCATCTATCTAAGATTAATTTCCTTCATTAAAAAATTACAGCAAATTAAAATTAGGCTTGTATAATCTTTTCTGAATCATCGATAGTGAACCGATTTTTTTGCAAAGTAGATTTCACTTTTGTTTATGTTTCAAGAGCTGGTCTATAGACCAATGTAAATACTCACTGTACATAAGTTTTGCCTTTCAATATATCCGCTTTATTTTCTAGAAAATAAATAAATCGCGTTATGGTTTTCAAATGAATTTGGAAAAATCGTAAGGTGTAATTTCAACAAATTTTGCTTACAAAACATGACTCAAACTTATTGAATATGTTTTTGGGTAAAGGACCAATTTTAAAGTCACGGAAAATCCTCGTGAGATCTTTGACGCGCTCGACAATGATATTCCAAGGTGTACCTTGTAAGTAGTTCACCGAGGAATCTGAATTCGGTTAGAACATCAAATTTTGTTTACAAATACGCCTCGAACTTATTGAATTTGATTTTGGGTAAAGAACCAATCTTATAACACGTGAAAAATCCTCGTGAGGTCATCGACGCACTCGCCGAGGATGTTCTAAGGTAAACCTTGATAATAGTTCACCGAGGAATTTGAATTCAATTAGAACGTCAAATCCTGCTTGCAAAATAGGACTCAAACTTCAATTGAATATATGTTTTCGGGTAAAAAACCAATTTTATAGTCAAAGTGTGATGAAGTGATTGGTTAGAGTTTGTCATATGGATAGATGTTGGCATACTCTAGAAGTGACGTTCAATAACTTAATTTTGAGATGTCGACTCATTTCCACTGCTTATAAAGAACTTAATCCGTCACCCTACTCTTCTAGAGGAATATTATCTCATTCGATAGTTGTTGTGTACAAACTATTATTCGTAATCAAAACTGAATTAAGCTTCACACCTCTTTCAGCGTGGATGAAGCGTTGATGGAAAACTACGTAATTTTCAATGCGATTCACATTACAAATCATTTTTTTTACTAGCTACCTTTTAATACTACTAACTTTTTCTTTTCGATTGTGAAATAAACTAAAACTTCCTTTTAAATGGTTAAAAAACTAAATTTCAATTGACAACATTCACTAAACGTTGTGAAAGAGAACAAACAACAACGTTTTCTAAAAAAACGTTGTCAAATAGAACTGTTGTCGGAAGGCTATAGCATTCGACAACGTTTTTTGGGAGAAAACGTTGTCGAAGGCCCTCTTCTCTGCAACGTTTCGTAAAACGTTGTCATATATCCGTTGTCAATGTTTGTTTTTCTTGTAGTTTGCATCTTCATTCGTTTTTACGCCATCTCGTCTTCATTTTTATTGAACCACTGGTACATAACAATAAATGCCAATGCTACCTTCTCATGTGTCTACTGAAAGGCTTGAAAGACATTAGAGAATATGCACCACAAATCATTTGATTGGACAGAAATTGACTGCTAGATACATCCAGTAGGCAATTGCGTAGGCACAGAGTTACAGAAATTTAAATTTTTCAACAACTTCATGAAATATTGTCGCTTTGCATGATAAATGATTATAGTTTAAGAGAAGGCAAGTGTTTAACAAAATGTTAAAGACTCTTGATGTAACTACATTTGGTTTGCCTCCAGTAAACATGCGACAATATGTATGAAACATCAATTCTAATTTCTTAATTCAGAATTGCTACAGTAACATTGGCCACAGCCCCAACTGAGAAACTCTAGAAAAACAATTTGTGTTCTCAATAGAACAAGGAATCGAAACAAAACAAAAAAAAAAAACGTAAAGTAAATGGAGCAGCCTCATTCCATGTCAGAAATTCTTCTCATATTCCAGCCGCCAATTTCTCAGATCGTTAAAGGTGAAACCAATTAGAGATCCGGGCAACACTTTCAAACCAACCAATTGCCACCTTAATGTGCGGGAAAATCTAGAAAAGATTTTTTAGATGATCTTTCAGCACCATTTTTTAACACTAGTAACCAACCAATTCCCAATGGTGTAGAACCATTTCCTTCTCAACACCATTGGAAAAGTAAGATCATACAAACAACTGACCGAAACAGAATGGTCCAATAAATCAATAAATAACTTATTTGTACAGTTAGCTACGCTTTAAATTGTTAACTAGTTTGAATCATTTAATTAGTCTTATTGAGAAAGATACAATCAATGCACTAAACCAAATTTAGCTTTTACAATAAACCCACTATTTAATTAGGTGGAAAACTGGATAGAAACAACATACGAGATGTGATAGCACAATGACCCAATCCCAGTGATACTGGGAGTTACATGTGAGTCATTAAATAGAACTTTTGATCATCTCTATTTATTATTTCCAATTCGACTAGTTGATGAGGGTAAGATTTCTGGTTTAGTAACAAACACCCTTTTAATTTTGTAGAACATGAACATTTAGTTTTCTCAAATATCTTACGAACTCGTAGGTTCCCGCCTTGTTTCTTTTTTTCATAGCAAGGTTCCGCCCTTTCTTTATTTTTTTACCCTGTTCAAGACATGACACACGCAGTCTATGCAGAATGCCCTATTGGGAAAATGGAAAGGAAGGGTGGTGAAAATAAAGTGAGTGAGTGAGACTGAAGAAGATAAGGCCTGAATTGATTTGGTAAAAACAGACAATTCCAATATGACTACACATTGCAAGATACATGATTAAGAAACAAGAATTAGGTTCAAGACAATAAGACATGCCAATACTTGAGATCATCACCCTGGCCAATAATAGCTGAGATCCTTTTCTTACATTCTTGTTACACTGGTTAGGTGGTTTGTCTGTATTCTTGGTGTGAGTGCGGTACACGTGTATGGTGTTCCTTTATCTATCTTTATCTGTTTTCTGTTACTTAAGTACTGCACTGCCCATCCAGGATTGTAAGAGAATATTTTTCATTTTCATTTCAACAATGTTAGTTTGGTATCAGAGCAAAGCTCGATCCAAAAGGATGAGGGTTTTTCTTCTCAATTAATGGAGTTTTAGTAATTTCTTTTTCGTTTGTCACCCTCATCTTAATATTCTCTGGAATCAGAAATTTTCTTATTCACCACTTTGTTGTTTACCTCTTCAATCTGTTTTTCAATCTCTTTTTCAAGTTTTTGTTGGTGAATCCTTCTGATTAATCTCTTTATCCTGATCTTTTTTTAGTTTAGTCCCTTTAATCCTTTCAGACCTTCTTTTTTCTTCCTGTTCCTTCTCTTTTGTTACCCCTAGTTCTATTCTTTTTCTTCTTGTCGGCTTCTTCTGCTCTCTACAATGGCAGAAGATAGTAGTTCAATCAAAGGAATACCTATGAATCAGATTACTAACATGATTCCTATAAAACTAAAAGCAGACAACTACCTGACATGGAAGTCTCTTGTTCTTAACTACCTTAATCGCTACAGAGTTGCAGATTATGTCACTGGTTTTCGTGAATGTCCTGAGAGATACCTCAATGGAGCTGTAAATCCAGACTATACCTTATGGCAAGATGAAGATGCTACTCTTATTTGCTGGATTAATTCAATTGTGTCTGAAGATGTGATTCCTTATCTTACTGGTGTCGAAACTTCAGCTGAACTTTGGTCAAACATTGAAGATCGGTTTGCTCAGGTATCTGCTACTCATGTTATTCAATTGAGTACTAAGTTTAGATCTCTTAAACTAGGCAATGATTCTGTTAGCACATATCTAAATGAGATCAAGAGATTATCTAATGCTTTGGCTGCTGCTGGATCTCTAGTAAATGAAAGAGAACTAGTGGTTACTATACTTGGTGGATTAACTGATGACTATATTCCATTTGCCTCATCTATTAGAAATCGTAATCCTTCTGTTACTAGTCAAGAGCTTCACAACTTACTTTTGAGTGAAGAAGTGGTGATAAATCAAAGGACTAACAAAGTCCTAACTGAGTCAGAGAATAAGGCCTTCTACACTCCTTACAGACCTCCTCAATACCCTTCATACCCACACACCTATTACAGACCTCCCAATTCTAATCATACTATGAGAGGTGGTGGAAATCATTACCACCCAGATACCCACCCACAGCCAAGAGCACCAATGACTGAGTCAGAGAATAAGGCCCTTTAATCCTAACTTCAGAGGTTATGCTCCACAGCCAAGAGCACCAATGTTCACATCTGCACCACCTCCTCCCTCTTTCAATATACCACCCAGATACCCACCCACCACAAATTCAAATCCCTGTCAGATATGTTACAAAGTTGGTCACCTTGCTCCTGAATGCACTAATAGACTCAACTTTGCCTACCAAGGCAGTCAAGCACCACAAAATCTTCATGTTATGCTTGCTGCAGCTAGTATCTTTGGTGAGAATCCTTGGTATGCAGACAGTGGAGCAAACCAACATGTTGCTGCTGATGTGAGAGATACTGCTGACTATGTTCCTTATGATGGCTATGAATACATACAAACAGCTAGTAGAGAAGGTATGAGAATTCTCTCAATTGGTAACTCTAAATTTAATACTTCACATAGGTGTTTACTCTTCAAAATATCCTTAATGTTCCTCAACCATCTTCCAACCTACTTTATGTGCATAAATTCACTAGTGACAATAACTGTACCATAACCTTCTCTTCCATTGGCTATACTGTGCAGGATCTTCATACTGGGAAGATTCTGCTGCAGGGACCTCATAGGAATGGCTTATACCCTATCAACTTCACCTTAGAACATAAAGCTTCATCAGCTCTTCACACATCATCCATCTCTCCTGCTGTCTGGCATCATAGACTTGCGCATCCATCTTTTCAGACATTACAAAAAATATGTAGTTTACAAAATTCTGTTTTAAGCAAACCTTTATTTTGTGAGGTCTGTCAGTTGGGGAGATCTCATAAACTCCCTTTCTATATGTCATCTAGTTGTACTTCCAAAGCTCTTGCTCTTTTACATATGGATCTTTGGGGCCCTGCTCCTGTTTTATCTATTAGTGGGTACTCTTATTATGTTAACATCATAGATGACTTTACTAAATTTTGCTGGTTATTTCCTTTGTCAAGTAAGTCTGACTTTAAGACTATATTTTTCAACTTCAAAACTCAGATAGAAAAAGCCACTGGTTATAGTATCCTCACCATTAGATCTGATGGTGGTGGTGAGTTCATAAACAATGAACTAGCAGCCTTCGCATCCCTACATGGTATCAAACATGAACTCACCTGCCCTCATACCAGTGAGCAAAATGGAGTTGCAGAGGCAAAGCATAGGCATATTCTAGACATAGGAAGAACCTTTTTGATACATGCTAAACTGCCAGATTCTTTTTGGGTTGAAGCCTTCATGACTGCCAATTATGTCATCAACAGATTACCCACAAGATCAATTGGTTTTATCTCACCATTTGAGAAACTTTATGGCAAAGCTCCTACCTACAATGACTTGAGAGTATTTGGCTGTAGTTGTTTTCCTTGGCTGAGACGTATATGCTGCAAATAAACTTCAACCAAGAAGTGTTCATTGTGTATTTCTGGGTTATAGCCCAAAACAGAAGGGTTATAGATGTTTAGAACCAATTTCTGGCAGAGTCTATACTTCAAGGCATGTTATGTTCAATGAGCATGTTTTTCCCTATCAGACACTTATGGGCATTTCACCTACACACTCTCCATCATTAACTGGTTCATTCTTATCTGAAAACTCTCAAATACATACACTTTCACCTGAACCATCACCTATTACTACTCATTCAGACATCATTTCAGATGAAACTACACCTGTCAAAACTGTTACCAATGAACACACAATGCTAACCAGAGGGAAGTGTGGTATTTTCAAGCCTAAAGCTCATTACACATCTAAACACACCCTTCCTACAGCTTACTTATGCTCATCATTACCTACTTGTCCAAGATCCTTTGCTGAAGCTATGAAAGATCCATCATGGCTACCACCTATGACAGCTGAAATAGAAGCTCTTGAAAACACTAGAACTTGGACTAAAGTTCCACTTGATGGTATATATAACATCATAGACTGTAAGTGGGTATTCAAGATTAAAGAGAAACCTGATGGTCAAGAGGATATAAAGAAAGCCAGACTTGTGGCTAAGGGGTTCCACCAGCGCTTTGGGCATGATTACAATGAAACCTTTAGCCCAGTAGCCAAACCAACTACAATCAGAATATTCGTATTTCTTGCAGTGCACTTCAACTGGAAATTGACTCAATTAGACATCAGCAATGCTTTCCTTCATGGTGATTTGCAAGAACCTGTTTACATGAGACAACCCCCTGGCTTTGTTGATCCTCTTCATCCTGAGTATGTATGCAAGCTACACAAGTCTCGGTATGGACTAAAGCAGGCTCCCAGGCTAGAGCCTGGTATGACAAGCTACATACTTCTTTACTGGCATTGGGATTCACTGCTTCTGCTGCTGATACATCTCTCTTTGTACAGAGAATTGACACATACATTACCTATCTTCTTGTCTATGTAGATGACATCATTGTCACAGGTAATTCTGCTTCCCATTGTGCATTTATAATCTCTTCTCTCAGTACCCAATTTCCAGTCAAAGATCTAGGTGATCTTCATTACTTCCTGGGTCTTCAAATCAAAAGAAATGCTTCAGGCTTGTTCATGAGTCAGACAAAATATGTTATTGATCTACTAAAGAAGACTCATATGACTGAAGCAAAGCCCTGTATTTCTCCTTGCTCTATGGGTCATAAACTCTCAGAAAATGATGGAACTCCTCTTGAGAATCCCACTGAATACAGATCTCTAGTTGGAGCTCTCAAATATTTGACATGGACAAGGCCAGAAACCAGTTATTCTGTCAACCAGGTCTGCCAATTTATGCACAAACCAACTGACATTCATATGGTTGCAGCCAAGCGCATACTCAGATACATAAAAGGTTCTCTTGACCATGGATTATACTTCTCCAAAGGTTTGCATACTCTACTTGGATACACAGATGCAGACTGGGATGGTAATCCAGACAACATGAAATCCACAACAGGGTACTGTATATTTTTTGGCAACAACCCAGTTTCTTGGTCAGCCAAAAAGCAAGCTATTGTTGCCAGATCATCTACAGAGGCTGAGTACAGGGCTCTCTCACAATCTGCTGCAGAAATTGTTTGGCTTTGTCAACTACTTCAGGATCTGCATATTTTTCTGCCAACTCCACCTATGCTTCACTGTGATAATGTCAGTTCTCTTTCTCTAGCAGCAAACCCTGTCTTTCATAGTAAAATGAAGCATATATATGGCTCTTGATTTTCACTTTGTAAGAGGGCTAGTGCAATGCAAAACATTACAGGTATCATACATTTCCACTATGCAACAAATAGCCGACATCTTCACCAAAGGGTTGCATGGACCGAGATTCTCTATGCTTAAAGACAAGCTGAAGGTGATTGGTTTTCCAGCTTTTCAATCCCACTTCAGCTTGCGGGGGCGTAATAGCTGAGATCCTTTTCTTACACTCTTGTTACACTGGTTAGGTGGTTTGTCTGTATTCTTGGTGTGAATGCGGTACACGTTTATGGTGTTCTCTCCAATAATTTTAGTCACAACATCAAATCTTAAATTGTATCTTTATCTGTTTTCTGTTACTTAAGTACTGCACTGCCCATCCAGGATTGTAAGAGAATATTTTTCATTTTCATTTCAACAATGTTAGTTGCCAATGCATTTCCAGACAAAGCATACAACATCGTCAACAAGCTGACCAAATTTAACGATGTGTACTTCTGTGGTATGCAGCTGTGGGTGGAATCAAAATGAATTGTGTGGCTTTGCTAAGCATCCCAAAAGCATGTAGAGACACCAGCAAATCACATTAAAGGTTCGCCGATCTTTACTACTCTTTTTATCTGCAAACCAAGAATACATTGCTCGTGAATCGCTTGTTGGGGGCGTGAATGTTGCGAAAGTGAGTACCGGCACCTGATTTATGAGGGAGATATATAAAGTTTGGGTCCTAGATTTTAGTAGCAGAGGGTGTGGATCCTAAATTTGTTTTGGGTCGTTGACCCATTAGTCAACGATGTAAATCAGTCAAACCGTTGCATGTCACAACCAACAATATTTTTAAAATTCCAAGGCCAATTTTCTCTTATACTTCTTCCCGAGCACCTTGTGTGCGGTGGTGAAGATACATAATCTGGCATCTTGCTCTTTCCTTGAATTCGTCATACTTATTCCAATCACACGAAAAAACATTAAATTCATGAGCAGATAACAAGAAGATTACCTGTTGATGGTAAACCTTAGAAAGGTGATTCAGGGGCTTCAAGAAAAATTGAAGCCCTCGGAAATTACTTCAAATGTCCAGGTGTTTTTATAGGGGGCTGTCAAAAATCGTGAAATGACTAAGTTATCCTTATACTAATTTATACTAATTCTTACCCAAATTTACCCTCACCCTAATTACAAACATAAATACTTATATCCCACACAAAAAAAATCAAAACATAACAATCAAAACATCAAAATTTCTCCCCTCTCTTCTCCTCTCTTACCTCTCTTTTCTTTCCATTTCCTCTCCACATTTCTCATTTTCGAGTTTTTGATCATGGATGGAACCAAAACTGATGCAACAATGGAGCAGCAAAGGTAAGCATCCAAACCCACTCTTTTGTTATTGATTTTGGTGCTAAAACTAGGTAAGATTCACACCATGAAAATCAAAACTCGAGTTCCAGAACTACTTACGGCTGGCTATTAGAGCCGTAAGTCCTACTTACGTCTCGCATCTGAAGAACAGCTAGCCGTAAGTAGTTTGTTAGGTAAGCCATTAAAGCTTCAGATCCAAGCCGTAAGTTCAGTTTACTAGCCGTAAGTTAGTTACGTCTCATTTCGATACTTTAGTTACTAGCCGTAAGTTTCTGTAAATCAAATTTTTTTTGTCGCAAGGTTACAGGCCGTAAGTGCAAACTTATCAGCCGTAAGTTAGTTACGGCTGCAAATCTTTTTGGATTATCAGCCGTAAGTTACACTGACATTTCTCTTGTTTTGCATTACAGTTTGATCCAAATGGAAGGCAGTGTTTGACAATGGATGGGTATCGCGAAATTGGGCGGACAGTAAAGAAGCTAGCTGATAAGCACAGCAGTGGACGAGTACTAATTGTCCAAGAAGGTGGATACCATTCAACATATTCAGCTTACTGTCTTCATGCAACACTTGAAGGCTTTCTTAGCTGTCCTGATCCTCTACTATCTGATCCTATTGCTTATTATCCTGAAGATGAAGCATTAACTGTAAAAGTTGTTGATTCCATCAAGAAATACTGGGTTAACAATGTCCCATTCTTGAAACAAGATTGAATTTAGCACGCTGTTGGTTTTTATCAGTAGATGAAGCTGTTATGTGATTTATAATTGTATGCACGAAAATCTCCTCAATAGATATTATGTTGCCACTTGCCTTATAGTCACTGACCAACTTACTCTTGCTAACATCAGTGTTTGTCTTATCTTTTCACCACCTTGGTGTTTCCAAATTGATGACTGGTTAAAACAAGAGTTTTGAAAGGGTTACGGTACCTTAGGGCAAGTTGTCAAAAGAAAACCATTTAGCCAAACTAGAATCAGAGCATTTTATTAATCAAAGAAAGCAGAACAATAAGCACAGGGCATAGTAGGACAATGATGTGAAACCATAGATATCACTCATTCATTAGAGATCTAAAGATAACAGTTTACTTTGTTTAGGGATTTGTGGGAATCTCATGTAAAGATGGCCCCGTGTTCAAATGATCAAGAAGAGGAGCGTTTTAACAAACTTTCGCTTTTTATCGCTTTGGAAGAATATCATTTTCAGTTTGACAAAATTAGTTACGGCTGCTAACTTGTACTTACGGCTGGTAACCTTGCGACATAAAAAATTTGATTTACATTGCACTTACGGCTGCTAACTAGAGTATCGGTATCAGCCGTAAGTAAGTTACGGCCACTAATATGGACTTACGTCTTGCATCTGAAGCTTTAATGGCAGCCTAACTTACGGCTAGTTGTTCTTCAGATTGCAGCCGTAAGTACTTCTGGTTCACGAATTTTGATTTTCATGGAGTGAATGTGACCTAGTTTTTCAATGAAGTTAGCCTCAATGGAAGGAGATACTTCTAGCTCCATTTCGACGCTTGATTCACTCATTTTGGTTGAGTGAATCAAGTTTGGGTTTTTTAGAAAAAAAGTTAGGTTTTTTTTTTTCTCTCTTCTTCTTCTTCTTCTTCAGTTTTTCACTGATTTTCAGTTTTTGATTAAGTTTTTTTTTTAAGTTTGTTAATCATACTTTTGGTTAATCATTGATTATCAATTTGGTTAATCACTGATTATCAAAACATAAAAGGGTAGTTTTGGTATTAAAAAAAATTACATAGGGGGAGAGCCAAATTACTTCGGGGAACCTGTTTTCCGAGGGCTTCAATTTTTCTTGAAGCCCCTGAATCACCTTTCAAACCTTAAGCAGAAGATTGCAATAACAAAAGATTCTCATTATCTTCCGACCAAGTAGCATCATAAACACAACCAGCTGCTTCAAATGATGATATATCTGTATACCAAAGCTGTGATGTTTCGATCACCGCCGCCTGATGGACTTATATCAAGTACATGAATTTCCATTAACAAGTATATATACCAAATGATGATATCTCTGTATACTAAAGCTGTGATGTTTCTACTGCTAATCATGTGTTCAGAGAACGGATAGAATTTTACCAAGTATCCATTGAAGGGTTTTTTTATGTACTGAATTCTTCGTTAACGGTAAAATTGTGAACTGTGCGGTTTGGATTTGTGAGAGAGAGTACTAAAAAGCTCTGATATTCTTCCAAAGAAAATTAAACCGAGTTTATATATTACAAGAGGCCATGGAAAATTACAATTGAGTAATCTGGTCAGTAGACAGACCCATCAAATTACACAAAATCAACTAATGTCTACTCTCACTTCTCCCTTACACTCTTCTTATAGTTGAAATTGCATGCTATATTAAATGTGTTTTAAAATAAGAGTTAAAAGCTAGTTAAAACCGTATTAGAGCTGCAATTGCCAACTACCAATTGCATTTTATGGTCATAGGCAAAAGTTAGTTAGAATCTTTATCTTCCTTCTTAGTTTCCTCTAATGTCTTATAGACTTCATGGACGCCCGATATATCACAACAAACAACATTGTTGAAAGAGTTGAACTGTATCTTTTCTTATTCTCTGCTTCTTTTTATACTTGTTGTTTTTATAGTGTTAATTAGTTGAAATAATTATAAGAGTGTGCCGAGGAAATTTGTAGTGACCAAATTCGTGAGGTTAATTAAAACACATGATACATGAAAAACACTTGTAGGACACAAAATAGAAGAAGAGTGAAACTAATAAAACAGGACTATGAGATGGGAAAACCGAACCCCAACCCAAGAAAAAAAAAACCTGTGCGAACGTCAAAAAACGGGCCTAATTTTTTTTTTTCCGCCGATAGTTTAACGTTGCATTTTATGGTTAAATTTTAAATTCTAAGAAGTAAAATCAAAATAGAATGAGTGGTGTGGTGGTTAGGTGATCTTTTATGAAATAGTAAATCAAGTGTTGGGATCCTTTTCACAGCATTTTTGGGCAAGACAATACAGAAGAGGGCTTCAAAATTTAAGAAATGTAAGTTAGTCTACTGGGCTTAGAATAGAAACACAATTTACTGGGCTAGGGTACGGAGGGCATTTGCTTTTACAATTTTGGGCCCTTGCTTAGTCTTGGGCCCTGTGCGTCGCACAGATTGAACCTACCCAGGACCGGCCCTGAGGAGAGACTCTAGATTGCCGCTACCACTGTGATGTAATCGTCCTTTAACTAGTTTTAATTTTACACCACGTTTTTTATTTTGGTAAGTTAGAGGCGAATTTGATCTGTTTAGATCGATTATCAATGTTTTGGACACTAACAATAATTTTGGACTGTCAATGTTTTGATTATCAAAACAATTTGAAAAAACATAATCCAGTAATAGTTATGGACTGTCAATGTTATGAAAGAAGTTAATAGAGGATCTCAAAGTATTTCTGATTGCGGACAGTATGTAATGCACGCAGTCGTTTAACCATTACAAATTTGGAGGAGTGTCAGGGATATTATGTGCAACAGGTGATGTTAGCGGAATACATGACAATGGGTTATCTTCTCAGATTACAGAAATAATACGACACATTGAATGTCTGAGTAAAAGGAATAATGACAACGGTATCGAATTAACAATGGTTGCCTCGGAAGGAAATTTAAAAGATATTTAACACGTTATAGTTGATCCGGGAGCATGGGGTGCGACATTCATTAAAGTTTCGAACCTAGAGTTTTTCATCCAGGTAACAAGAACCTAATTCAATAAGCCTCAAATCATCAGTGTATCTGGGTATTTAGCTTTCTCAAATGTCTTATAAAGTACAAAGTTGAAGATGCATCCATGAATAATAACTCCACATTTTTTTTTCTTTTTTTTTTTGTAGCAAGGTTGCGCTGTTAAACGACATCTTTTGTTTTTGGCACTTTCTCCAACAAGAGAGAAAGGTTATAAATCGGTCAGTTCAAAGGTGTTAAATGCATGATACATACACCGATCAAAAAAGAAAGGAAAATGCATGATACTGATACATGAAGCCTATGCAGAGTACCTTTTAGTGCAAAAAGGAAATGACAGATGACAGAAACGTGAGGTTGAAAAAAAAATAAAAAAAAAAAAGTGAGTAGGATTGAAGATAAGGCATGTAAAAACACCCGAAAACACTTTGGTGACACCGGATTTTGACACCAAAATCCGGACACCGCTATGTGTCACAGGGGGGGCTGTTGATCTTGGGGTGGGGTCGGGTGGAGTGGGAATGAACGGTGGGTGGGGGTGCCACATAGCGGTGTCGTGACCCGGTGTTCAAATCCGGTGTCACTGTAGCACGACTGAAAAACACCAGCCCATCACATTAACGATTCTCCACGGAGACCTTTCTGCTGTAAGATTATTCACTATAAATTGGTAATGAAATCCAATGAAACGTTGAAACCAACTCAACCATAATTTCCTCAAGGGACAACAACATGAGCAGCATGCAACAAAAACTCTCACCATACATGCTGAAAAAACAAACTACAAAATTCTGCCAAAGCTTTCCTGAGAAGAGAACCACTATGAAATGATTGAAAATAGTATTTCAAGAGGAGAAGTGTCAATACAAAAATGTACCTGAAATAGGACAGAGTTTATCGAGCAATTATGACTTAAGTACTATAGCATCTTGCTGGTAGTAAGGCCGAATTGCACAAAAATACCCAAAATTTGGGTGTGTCTTCCAAAAATATACCTTCTAAAAATTAATACAAAAAAATACCCATGTCTACCGATTTTAGCCCTCAAAGTCTACACCCTAAGTACAAATTTTTGTGGTCAACCAAGATTGACCACGATGATTAAGCTCTACACCTTTGTATCTGAAGTCTAGACCTTACGAAAAGTTTATTTTTGGAATTGCCAAAGTGTAGACCTTGTGTTTATCATAGTCTAGACTTTGTAAAAAATGCTATTTTTGGAATTTCAAAAGTGTAGACCTTTACTTCCCAAGGTGTAGACCCTATATTAAGGGTCGCCACATAGGCACCATGTAGATTCAGAATGGTCTAGACTGTCAATATTAGAGTAAAATGGTCTACACCTCAATACCAAGGTCTGGACCATCAACCCTATAGTCTACACCTTTGAATCCATAGTCTAGACCCTGATGGCATTTCTGTAAAAATAATAGGGTCAAGGTCTATAGTAGTCATCAAAGGGTAGTATGTATTAAATTTTAGAAGGTATATTTTTGGAAGAACTCTTTGAAAATGTGCTATTTTTGTTGATTTTTGGGTAGTAAAATGCTTCAAATACTAATGCCAATTGTCTACTGAAAGGGTTGAAAGACATTAATTAGAGAATATGCACCACAAAATTATCATTTGATTGGACAGAAATTGACTGCTAGATACATCCAGAAATTGACTGCCAGATACATCCAGTAGGCAATTGCGTAGGCACTGAGTTACAGACATTTCAATTTTTGGACAATTTCATGAAATACTGTCGCTTTGGATGATAAATGATGGGGATATTACAAGAAGGTCCCACTATTATGACCCGATTTACAAAAAGGTCACACTGATACGAACTATTTACAAAATGATCATCTAACCGTAACTGACACCGTTAAATCAGAACGGGCCCGCCAGTCAGAGTTAACTCAGCCCGTGTAAAGTCGTTATTACCCCTAAATCGTTAACCAGATATGCAAATTTACAATACTGCCCTCGGGTCAGTGTGATATCTATTAACGACAGCCGTAGGATATAAATCCCTAAATTCAATGGCCACGATTAAGCCCTTCCCTCTAATATCCCAAACAACCTTCTCCTTCACTCATTTCTTATCCGATTTTTTCTCTTACCTTTCTCTCTTCTGTAACAATGGCGAGAGAGTGAAATGGAGTGAGGTTTTTGTGAGCAGAGGATATCAAGGAAGTTGAGTAGTGAAGAACGCTATTTAGGTCCTAGGGTTTTCATTACAGAAGAAGAAAAAAAGGGTTAAGGGTGCTCTGAACTCAGAGGTTTTTAGGGTTTCATGTCAAAAAAGCGTACTGGTTGTTCAACAATTGACGAACGACATGAGTTCTTCAAGTTCGAGGTAAACCTTTCTAAACCCAAACCCTAACTTTGATTTTTTGAATAATGAAACTCAGCTAGGGTTTTATCTCTGAAACCCTAATTTACACAATAAAATTTGGGGGATTGTTAATTAGTTGTGTGTTTCAGAAACCCTAATTTACATAATAAAATTTGGGGGTTTGTTATTGTGTTGTTACAAAAACTTCATTCAATTTACTGATTATATGGTTGTGTCATATGTTTGCAGGAAAAGGAAATATGTTAAGTACCCAACTAGGAGTTTTAGGCTTGAGCATTTTGACACAAATAAGACAGTGTATTTTGATGATTTTGGTTATGATTGTGGTGGTATTACTGGTTTTTGTTCAGCTGTGCATGATGCATTCCAGTTACAGCCCATTAAGGAGGTGTTAATTACTTGGTACACTGATCAGGAACCATTTATGCTTCAAAGTGATGATGACTTTTATGATATGTGGAATAATGGGCTTGTTCAGGATGGTTATGTTCATCTTTACTTCAACATAAGGAATAGGAGAGTACCATTGAGTGATGAGTTTCCTTGTAGTTCAGGAGTGACAGATGGGAGGGGTTATGAGACTCCAACTAAGAAGGTCAGAAGTGAGTCAAGGATGCATATTAATTTTGAAGCATCTCCTGTTAAACTTGATCCTGCAACTATGTTTACAACACCTAAGAAGAGGGTAATTTTCAGTAAGTCTCCAGATTTGTTAAGGAAATCTCCTAGGCTTGTAGCAAAGTCTATTGCTGCTGTTAGTGGGGGTGGTCTGTATGGTAAACAACTATTTCAGGAGGATCTTATAGAAGAACCACATGTGTCTGAACCACATGACTTCCAGAGATCACAAGAATCAGTACAAGATGAGTTGGAAACTGACTGGGACCTGCTGAACATACACTTAGACAATAATGCTGAAGATATTTGTCATCCCACAGATGATTGTAGTAGCCCAAGGAATGACATTGAAGAACAAGGACTGCAAGTGTACTTGGACTTTTGTAACAATTATTTTGGTGGAGAGAACAGTTTTGATTTTCTACATCCACAGCATTACAAGAAAGCTGCAGGTAATGTAACTATTTCAAATACATTTAGTAGTATCTGATTTACATTTAGAAGTGTTTAACTTGTTTTTATCTTATTGTAGAAGAAAATGCATCTAAAGGCAAGGATGGTGCTGACATGAATGAGGATCCCAAAGGAAAGAAGATTGTAACTGACATTGTGCCAGTTGATGAAGATCCAGATGCTGATACTGATACTGACAGTGATGATAGCAATGATGAGTCTGAAACTGAAGATGGTAACTGCATAGTCCAAGCAGAAGAACCAGAACCTTTGGATCAGAAGTCCTATTGGTATAGTCAGTATGAGAAAGTGTAGGGGCCATCTGTAGCTGCTGCTGAAGAACCTGACCTTTTTCCGGATGAAAATGGCAATCTTGAAGTGTTTGTGGATGTGGACACCATGTTTGTTGGCATGGAGTTTATGGACAAGAAAGAATTCAAGAACCATTTAAGGGGATATGCAATTAAGAAGGGATTTCAGTACAAGTTGAGGCCAAATGACAATGAGAAGATTAGGGTGAATTGCAAGTGGGCTAAGAAACAGAATTGCCCTTTCTTCATCTATGCTAGTTTTGTCAAGGGTACTCCAACTTTCATAGTTAGAAAGTTCAATTTGAAGCATACATGTGTGACTGATCATTTGAGCAGGAATAGGGCTGCAAATGCAGAGTATGTAGCTGAATACTTGTATTGCAAGATCAAGAATGGTGATCCAATGCCATTGCCTTATGGTCTGAGAGACCAATTCCACGCCACTCATAATACATCAGTTCCTTATCATGTGGCTTGGAGAGCAAGGACTATGACTTTAGAAAGGCTGAATGGGAGTTATAGTGATGATTATAGGCTAGTACCAGCTTTTTTGGATATGGTAGAATGAACAAACCCTGGTTCAGTCACAAATTACACATGTGGCAGGTAATATCAGTGTTACAATGTTATTTCCTTCATTTAACTTTGGTTTGGACTGTGTATATGAACTGAGTTGTGGCTCTCCTTTGTTTTGCAGTGTTGATCATTGTTTTGAATCAATGTTTGTGGCTTTTAAAGCTCCTCTCCAAGGATTTCATGATGGTTGCAGGAATTTAGTGGGTGTTGATGCTTGTCATACCACAGGGATGTTTGGTGGGTGTCTTATGGCAGCTACTACTTTGGATGCACAGAATGGAATTGTGCCATTAGCTATTATGGTTTGTAGAAATGAAAATGGGGAGAACTGGGACATATTCTTGAAAGCTTTGAAGCCACATATTGAAAATCATCCAGCTGGTAAATTGTGCTTTATTTCAGACAGACAAAAGGGTCTTGACACAGCAGTTACAAAGTTTTTTCCTGACCATGACCATCGTTATTGTTTCAGGTAAAATGTTAACTTAGCTAAATTTTGTTATGTTTTGTTTATATTTAAAACTTGTTCAGTTGTTGATGTTGATATCTTATAACTTGCAGACACATGTTCAAAAACTTCAAAACACACTTTAGAGGTTCAAAGCTACATGATCTTGTCTGCAGTGCAGCTAAGGCCTATAAGGAAAGACATTGGAAGGT
>JAJJMA010062625.1:17626-27827 GCA_023529015.1 Papaver nudicaule
AGGCCCACATGGATGATCTAAACAAGCTATCTCCAGCATCAGCAAATTATATGATGCAGGAAGACCCCCATCAGTGGGCTAGGTGCTTCTATGACCATAGAAGTGCTTGTGAGCAGAATAATAGCAACTTTTGTGAGAGTTTCAATAATATGATCCAGCCGATGAGAGACAAACCAATATGTACTCTTGGATTGATGTATGGCCAGCTTGTTATGGGGACTTTCTATAAGAGAAGACTCTTGTCTGCAAATTGGGTTAATGGTACACTAGTTCCAACTGCACAGGATTTGATTGACAAAATGCAGCTGTGTTGTGGAGGTCTGATGGTTCAGGGTGCTGTGTATGCCAGGTTGTATGAGGTTAAGAACATCAATTCCAATGCTATTCATCAAGTAGATGTCATAGAGAAGACATGCAGTTGTGTTCAGTGGCAGCTTAGAGGGTTCCCATGCATTCATGCTATTTGTGTGTTGAAGGAAATGAGAGTTAATTGGCCAGAGTGAGTTATTGCTCTCTTTATTTTTGCAGTTGAAGTAGATGTAGTTATTGCTAATGATATTAATGCAATCTACCTTGAACTGTTTGCAGTTTTTGCAGCAAATACTATTGGGCTGATTCATACAAGGCTACTTATGCTCCTGAAATGGGCTTACTGCTGGCAAGAGAAGACTAGGATATGGTAATAAGATACAACCAGTGCATTTTACTATTTTGTCCCTACACATCTTGTCCTTTTGTGTAATATTTTATTCAAAGTTGGGAATTTTACACACCTTTAAAAATATTCTTTAATATTTAGGGTTTTTTCTCTTACCTTTACGACATCCTTACCCACTTATTTATAGTCTTATCTCTTTCTCTTTTGCACATTTCTCTTTCATTCTTCCTCATTTCTGTTTATCTTTTGCAGCCACAAGGAGAAGATACAATAACTGATATGAAACCTCCTTTGGATATCAGGGCACCAGGGAGACCATGCAGGAAGAGAAAGAGAGGACATGATGAGAAGTATAAGGAGAAGAAGAACAAAGTTTGTTCAAGATGCAAGCATATTGGTCATAACAAAAGAACATGCAAGGGTGGTCCTGTTGGTGGTAATTCAAAGGTTAAGAGACCAAGAACAATGGTGGAAGGTGGATCTCAGACCACTTATCCAGATCCATCTCAGCCAAGGGGAGGAAGAGGTGGTAGAGGAAAAAGAGGAGGTGGTAGAGGCAGAGATCTTGCTGCATCTTCATTTTCTGGTGGTGGTACATCATCTGATGCTGTTGGTTCATCATCTGCTGCTGCTGCTACATCATCTACTGCTGCTACATCATCTGCTGCTGGATCTAGAGGTGGTAGAGGGGCTAGAGGTGGTAGAGGAGCAAGAGGAGGCAGGTCAGGTGGTATACAAGTGCAACAAACAATGACACAGCACATCTCAGGTGTTGCAGGGGTTAGACAAACACTTTCTCAAGTTTTCACAGTTCCAAGGGGAAGGAAGAAGAAAGTTTCAATGCCTGCAACCCAGTGAGGTCTGTTTAATGCACTTGAACAAGTGAAGAAAGTGAAGCAAGTTTGTTATGTTAGGTTTATTTATGTTTTTTTGCTGTTTTTTTTTAACTGCAGACTACTATGCCTTGAAAAGACTTGATTATTATGAATGTAAAACCATAATGGTTACTTAATCTCTTCTCTTCTACTTCTTTCTTTTATATTTGTGCTCATTACATTTGAAAATTGCCTATTTGCTTGCATAATGCTTCCATCTGCAGAGCTGAAGCTTTGACATTTGCTTTGGTGGTGTTGAATACAGCATCAGACACCCAAGTAAAGTCTTCACAGTGTTTGCACTTCAGGTAAGCAATTTGATTGTTGTGTTGATTTTCTGTTATTTTCAGCTTCAATGTACCCTTACACATATTCTTTTTGCAGGGATGATTATCCCATGGACAAGCATTCAACTTATGGCTGTAGTCACCACAAGCATAGCAGCAATTTGGACCTGGGAGCTTGACTGACATTGCAGTTGCAGGGTTGCTAGCAGCTTCAAACCACTCGAAGTATGAGCAGATGGTGCATGAAAGGAACTTTTTCTCAAAATGGTTTTCAGTTCTTGATTTCTGTAGCTTCCTCACTCCATTACAAGGTACATTCTTGCACCTGGAATAAAGCCAATCACAATCAATAGGTTCATGCACAGCTAAATCACATAGTGAACACAAAATGGTTTTGCTCCTGCTGCTACCACTGCTTCTAGATTCCAGAACTGAAGTAGACCAACTGCATTTGATTAAGCTATCCATTTTTGTGTGATTACTGATGGTATGAATGAGGATGAGGGATAGGAAAATTGGATGAATGGTTGCAGGTATTTATAGATGGATGAAATCAGACCGTTGGATAACAGTCATATTTTCAGTCTGTTTTATTGCCAGGTCATCATATGCCACGTCATCAATCTACACACATCAGCTGCCACGTCGCCATCATGTACACGTCATCGGATGCCACATAGACAAGGAAACTATGAGTATGGTTGAGTTAAGTGATGAGGTTAGGTTAAGTTTCAGGGGCATTTGTGGGAAAAGTAACCACCGTTTTTTTCTTTTCTGCTATTTCGGATGTCTGATGATCAATTTGTAAACTCAAAACTTGAGTATGATCATTTTGTAAAAGTAAAACTGAAAGTAGGACCTTTTTGTATTGGCCCATAAATGATTATAGCTCAAGAGAAAGCTAGTGTTTCTCAGTATCTTAAAGACATTTGATGTAGGTACGTTTGGTTTGAAACATGCTTTGAGCCCTTCCCAAATTCTGCAAGCCCTCCCGCCGACAAAATTACCTTTTAGCCCTTGCTATGAAATGACTAAGTTATCCCTCAATTAACACTAGAAATTACTAGTATACCCTTTAACTAATTAACCTATATATTCTTAATCCTATCCCTAAAACAAAAAAAAAAACTCTTCTCTTCACCAAAACAAAACTTCTCCTCTTCTTCTTCTTCTTCTTCTTCACCAAAAAAACTCTACTCTTCACGAAATTATCGAAACTCGTCGATTTAGGAAAATTAATTGCGTGCGTTCTATATAACATGTCGAGGTCAAAAACAAAGGCTAGAAATCGATCCAAACAACCACAATCTCCACCGGATCCGGATGAACCCACTCTTGCCCAAGTTCAACTTCAAAATCGAATCGAGTGAGAAAAAGAAGAAATGGTCGCGATTCGAAGATAATTTCACAAACCCATTTCATCATATTTGAGTCTTATGGTGTGTGATTGAATTATTATGTTGTTTCCATGAGTGAATCGAGAGATTTCGTCGAAAAAACCCACTTTCAGAGCCATATTCGGCCCCTAAAAAAACCCAGAATAGGGGCCGAATGCTCCATTTTCCCTGAGAATGAAGAACAGTTCGGCCCCTAAATTTTTTTTTTAAGGGCCGAATGTGCATTCGGCCCCTATTTTTTTTAGGGCCGAATACGTATTCGGCCCCTAAATCCTTATTTTTTTAGGGCCGAATGTATATTCGCCCCTAACTCCTTTTTTTTTTAAGGGCCGAATCCACATTCGGCCCTCACGATATTATTTTTTTTCAGGCCGAATGTCAAGAGTTTCACTTCTTGACCAATGCTACTTCTTGAACATCCTCAACATGTTCTTCCTTGATCGGCTCTTGTTCTTGTGGTGCCTGTTCCTGTTCTTGCTCTTGTTCGAGTTCACATTCTTGCACTTCTTCATTAGTAACACTGTTACAAAATATGTTGATTTCGGACTCCATTAATGATGCAGACATAAACGAGTCTTCCGGTGACGATGAGGAAGAACTTCTCTTCCTCCTCCATGGCTGCCCTTTCCATCTCTTCTTCCTCCATGGCAGCCCTTTGTTCCAAGACTTTCAAAGACGTCGCCTTCCTGTAAATCTTGCATAGCACTATATCTTCCTGCAATAACAAGAATATATTAATCAGTTAAAAAAATTTCAAGCTTAATTAGTAAAATGAATATATTTGGCTAAGTTGCAACTAACCTTGGAAGAAGAGTTTTGGGGCATCAGTCTATATTTATTCATGACCCAATCAGTTTTAGACCCCCTTGGTGCTCTGCCGTTGTAGAACACAAGAGTCTTCCTTAATCCTAGAATCTTTTTTGGATCGGTTAAGCACCGGATGGTACGGTCAGAACCAGTTGCCTTCCAAAATCCATTCAGTGTCGTTCGATTCGGCGTACCGGCACCAGAAGGACCTTGCTTTCTGTCTCTAGGCACATAGAAGTACCATTCTCTTTCTCCAATCTTAGCCAACCCTGTTACCAATAAGCAGAAAATCACAAAATTAGTCCCTCGTCGTAAACAATCTAAGTAAAATTATCAAATTGGAATTGGTATGGAAAAGCAAAAGAGAGAGATGTACGTACCAGGTAATTCCCAAGGATCATGACGATAGATGTTGAGGAAACCAATTATGTCGAAATGAAGCTTATGACCAAACACAACTTTTTTCAGGTAGAAGTTGAGGAGTTCTTCCTCTGTGGGATGGAACCTGAACCCTGGGAATTCCAAGTCTGCCATTAATGCTTTTTTTTGTCTGAGTGCTTGCAGTTTATGGTTGGCAAAACACAAGAGTTTCACTTCTTGACATTCGGCCTGAAAAAAAATAATATCGTGAGGGCCGAATGTGGATTCGGCCCTTAAAAAAAAAAGGAGTTAGGGGCGAATATACATTCGGCCCTAAAAAAATAAGGATTTAGGGGCCGAATACGTATTCGGCCCTAAAAAAAATAGGGGCCGAATGCACATTCGGCCCTTAAAAAAAAAATTTAGGGGCCGAACTGTTCTTCATTCTCAGGGAAAATGGAGCATTCGGCCCCTATTCTGGGTTTTTTTAGGGGTCGAATATGGCTCTGAAAGTGGGTTTTTTCGACGAAATCTCTCGATTCACCCATGGAAACAACATAATAATTCAATCACACACCATAAGACTCAAATATGATGAAATGGGTTTGTGAAATTATCTTCGAATCGCGACCATTTCTTCTTTTTCTCACTCGATTCGATTTTGAAGTTGAACTTGGGCAAGAGTGGGTTCATCCGGAGATTGTGGTTTTTTGGATCGATTTCCAGCCTTTGTTTTAGACCTCGCCATGTTATATAGAACGCACACGATTAATTTTCCTAAATCGATGAGTTTCGATGATTTCGCGACGAATTTCGTTGTTTTGGTTTTAGAGAAGAAGAAGAAGAAGAAGAAGAAGAAGGAGAAGAAGAAGAAGAGAATTTTTTTTTTTTTTGTGAAGAAAAGTTTTTTTTTTTGTTTTAGGGATAGGATTAAGAATATATAGGTTAATTAGTTAACTCTAATCTTATTATTAACTCTAATCATATTAGGGGTAGTTTGGTATTTAAAAAAGTTGGAAAACTAAAGGGGGGACAAAAATTACTAAGGGGAGGGACGGCGGGAGGGCTTGCATAATTTGGGAAGGGCTCAAAGCATGTTTCTTTGGTTTGCCTCCGCTGGACATGCGACAAAATATATGAAACCTCAATTCTCATATTTCTTAATTCAGAATTGCTACAGTAACATTGGCCACAAGGCCCACAACCCCAACAGAGAAACTAAACAAATAGAGATCCAAGCAACACTTTCAAACCAACCAATTGCTACTTGAATGTGTGGGAAATCTAGAAAGTAATTCCCGAGAAGTGGATATTAACGGGGGGTTAGTCTTTTTTTTTTTTTTTTTGAAGGAACAGGGGGTTAGTCAATTGTTAATTAGATAGATTTCTAGGGAATTCCCAATTCCATTGTTATTCAATAGAAATTTTAGGAGAGTCTCCAAAAATCTCTTATTATTGGATAAAGATTTTTTTCAAGTCATTTAAATTCTCTAGAAATCCATGTTATTGCATTGGGACTTTTTGGGAGTCACTCAAACACCCATGTTATTGGATTAAGACTTCAAAATCATTGATTTGTTAATTTTAGAGATTTTGGGACTTTTTTAGGAAAATAGGCATGGTAGAAATCTCTCCTCCATATGTGAGATTTCAGAAGACTTGCATTTTATGTTTGTGGAGATGAAAGATGGTGGCAAAAAATTGTGATTTCATGATTTGGCATCATTATACTCATGGTGGCACAAAATTCCACTACGAAAAGATACCTGCTAAGGTAATTCCACCATATGGAACACGTATATAGCATTTGGCATAGAAATGTCAAAAAATCAATTTCAGCCCATCAATAATTATCGGATTATGGTGCTTCATAGCACATTTCGTTTTTATCTTCATTGCACATTTCGTTTTTGTCTGCTAGTAGTTTACTCAAATGTTGCAAAATAAACAATTGTTGAGAAGATATATTTTTAAGAGATATTTTGCAAACAATTGGTAGATGTTATAAAATTTTGATTAGTTATTATCCATTTTTTTTTTCTCTACAAATCTCAAACACTCTCTAAAATTCACTAGAATTGTATCTACAAATCACTAAAATACTCTCAGAGAGTCACTGGACATTTCTCAGGGAGTCAATGGAAATCCATAGATTTTCAGAGAATCTCTGAAAGTCACTGAAATAAAAAATCACTAAAAATCTATATAATTCTCATTTGACTACCACCCTGTAAGCCAATGTTGTACAAATCGGTTTTTAACACAAGTAACAATGTGATGCGCAATTTATGAAACTTCTCTTATCATAGCATAAAAAGTAAAGTTGATAACTCATAACATGAATTAATAGAAAATACCTACTAATGTCTAAAATCTTATAAAAACAGGGTATATTGGACAAAGTGAATCAATTTAACAAAAAAAAGCCTACTACGTATATTGGATAGGGGTATTTAGTTTTCTCTAATGTCTTATAAACGAGGACACCCGCATCATAATTATACCTTGTTTCTTATTGCAAAGTGATCTGCTCGTTTTCTTTGATCGAATACTTGAGACAGCTCTTATATACATGTGATGAAGAAACAAAGATGATGCTCAAGTCATCAATAGTGCATTTTTTCAGTCAGGTATGAGCAGTACGAACAGAAAAACTTCTAGTTCACCATACTCTATATACTTGATCATGATATTCTTGCTTGTGGTTTTAGATACTATAGTTGTTTTGTATTGTGCAAAGGAAGGTTGTAGTTCAAAATCAACGAGGGTATTAACACATGTGCATGAAACTACTCCCTCCGCATTTAAAAATGGATTTTTTTTTGGTGTTTGCTCAATGTTTGCACAATCTTAAATTTATACTGTCGAATGCATAACTCATGGTCATGGCTTTAGCACCCTATTGAATTTCTGAAGAGGCTGAGAACTTCTTAACTAGGTATGATGTGAGTGTTATGGCAAATAATAACCATGCTTCCAAACAATTTCTTGTAAATTTTTCTTCTTTTATGGAGGAATCTCAATATATAATATAGGGATGTCGACCATTAAAAAATTCAGATGCGAAGTACGGTTACTAAGGAATTATCCTCCCATAGTTGCTTTGACCCCACGACTTCATAGTGTTTGGAAGAAGAAAGAAAAATAAAATAAAATAATATCAATAATTAAATGCCCAAAATCTTAATCACTTTTAAACTCATAAATAAAAGGCTGATTTAGGAGCTTAGACTTTTCTAGAGGGACTCGACTATACCTATCAATGTTGGGATGATGTTTCATGTTTTAGGCCCAAAAACTGGTTAAATCTACAAACTTGACCAGTTTTCGGTACATGTGTTATCCCCTGACTCATAGATTATCTCCAATTCTGGATTATGTGTTTGGCTAAAAGAGACTTCTAATAGCAATGATTCGAAGTATTTAGTTTTCTCCGATGTCTTACAAACTTGAAGACACTCATGACTCATACATGTATCCATGTATGATAATTCCACAGTTTTTCTCTTCTTTTTTTTTGATAGTAAGGTTGGCGCTATTAAACGACATCTTTAGTTTTTGCGCTTGCTCCAACAAGAGAGCAAAGGTTATACATCGTTTCCAAGGTGTTTAATGCACGATACATGGACCGATCACAAAAGATAAAAAAAAAAAAAAAAAAAAAAAATGCATGGTACATGATGAAGATAAGGCAGAGTACCTTTTCGTGCAACGAGGAAATGATCACAGATGACAGAAACGTGAGTACGATCAAAGATAAGGCAATGCTGTTAACTGATTTGATAAGAAGCGGACAACACCAATATAACTACACATGATAAGTAACGTGACCAGAGAACAAGAATTAGGTTCAAATCATGAATAATGACCATCAACCCAAATGTTATAGAAAATGTTGGGAACTTGTTTGCAAGTTTGAGCTGGATGGTGATGCATTTACCCTCCACATACTCTAGATTTTTGGGACGGACACTCCCTCGAGTTAAATTCTGTAATCCGAACTCACCGAATCAAACGTAGCAAGTAACACCGGGACAATCAGTTAAAAAGAAACATCAAAAGAACTACAAAATGCTTTACAACAATCATCACGCTGGCCAAAGCATCTGCATTTCCAGACAAAGCATATAAGATTGTCAACAAGCTGACAAGACGACATTTCACGGTGAGCTGGCCCAGTGGTATGCAGCTGTGGCTGGAATCAAAATGGATTGCAGGGGTTCACTAAGCAACACGAAGGCATGTAGAAACACCAGCCCATCACATTAAAGATTCTCCACACTAGAAATCCAATGTAACCTCCTGCTGTAGGATTCTCCACAGGGACTTTATTCTTACGCTAGAATTTGGAGTTAGAATGTAAAAAACATAGTGGAAGATCCATGTAATTATAACAAGTTCTAGCGGAAGATCTAGCTTTTAAAAGAAACAATATTGCACTACTAGGTTTACATCGCAGCCAAATCACAATATTGGGTATCATTTTAACTCTGGAAGAGAACAAATTGCTTTTCAACTCCATTAAAAAAGTGTCATAAATGAAAGATATGGTTAGTATTTTCCGCAGAAAATTTATCATCTGGTTTTAGCCAATACAAATTCAGTTCAAGAACTTTACATTTGAATCATTTAGTTTTCTCTAATATCTAAAAGCCCACGTTGTGTCCATCAGTAAACCCAGCCTAATAATAATTCGACCTTGTTGAGGACATATCCTTTTGTTTCATGTATATTCTACACGTAACAATAATCCATGAAAAACAACGAGGAAATGCATCTGGTGTCCTTGAAGCCCACTACCTACAAGCCCAGATAGCTACGCAAAGAATTAAAGAAAAATCTCTCCACCCCGATGCAGACGAGTTTCAAACTCTAGTCGCTGGTGTTATCACCCAACGACTTTACCCCTATAACATCTGCTACGGGTACCTGATTTATGAGGTAGTTCATAATTATGTGCTGAATTCATTTTATTTTGAACGACGAGATTGGAAATAGACAAACAATGTTTTGGATTTGTCAAAGACACCAATACTTAGATTAAAACTCTGATATTCTTCCCTAGGAAAAAAACATACCGGGAGAGGTTCGGAATTGTCTTCTCTTATTATATCAAATTTCCTTTGGTATGTGAAATACCATTAGGATGAACAAACATGTTTTTTGGCTAGAGCTGTTGGAAAATTGGCACTAAAACAGAGGGTGAGAAAAGAATGTTGCTTCAGGGTTCAAGGCTCTAACAATAGATTCTTTTCAACAATTATTTGACCCTTTCCAATAAAATTGGCGAGTACAACAGGTTAATGAATATTCCCGTCAGGATACTTGAAGCCCCACAACAATGTTGAGTGCAAAGCTTGTACAACCTTGACCCAACCAAGAACACAGGATTGTTTCTGATGATGCTTGTTTAAGAGAGAAAACAGAGAAAGCAGAGATGTGAGATGAAAGGAAAACCAAGACGCTATTTATAGAGGTATTCGCATCCATTGAAGATGTCTTTTCATCATCACCGGTCAGGTCGAAAACCAAAAACCCAGTCCTAGCGCCTACAAAATCAGGGGTTTGTT
Source organism: Papaver nudicaule (assembly GCA_023529015.1). NCBI lineage: Eukaryota > Viridiplantae > Streptophyta > Magnoliopsida > Ranunculales > Papaveraceae > Papaver > Papaver nudicaule. Next base: position 27,581 of record JAJJMA010062625.1, read on the forward strand.
GAAAATATCCAACAAAGGAATCATGCCAAGATGAAACCAAGAAAAGAAGACGCTCAAGAAAGTAAACAAACCAGGAAGGTGACATGAAATCAAAGTCTTTCATCCAGTCATGGTTGAATGTTTCTTGTAATGACTTTTCAAAATTGCTGACCAAAGAAACTGAGACCCACCCTGATATCTTGCTCTCTTTACAATGCTTAATAAGTCCTCTATAGACTGGAGACAGATCCGAACGTTGTATTATAAC
>JAJJMA010062625.1:28227-39860 GCA_023529015.1 Papaver nudicaule
TATCTAGCAGTAAATTTCTGTCCAATCAAATGATAATTTTGTGGTGCATACTCTTTCAACCCTTTCAGTACGTAGACACATGAGAAGGTAGCATTAGTATTTGAAGCATTTAACTACCATTAAGATGCTTTAGTACTTAAGACATGTATGGTGAGAATTTTTGTTGCATGCTCATGTTGCTGTCCCTTCAGAAAATTATGGCAAGACTTCGGTTGAGTATGTTTTACCTGGTTGTATTCTCTTTTTATTAATCAATAAAGCTTTAACTTTGCCCTTCGTCTTGGTTAGCGAAGCCCTGCAATCCATTTTGATTCCACCCACACAGCTGCCTACTGGCTACCACTGAAGTCAGCTCACCCTGAAATTTTGTCATGTCAGCTTGTTGACAATCTTGTATGCTTTGTCTGGAAATGCTTACACCCGCATGATGATTGTTCTAAAGCATTTTCTAGTTCTTTTGATGTTTCTTTTTCTTCCATTCTCTAAGCAAAACTGATTGCCTTGGCGTTACTTGCCACTTTTGATTTTTGTGAGTTTCGATTACGGCATTCAACACGTTGGACTGTCCACTAGAGTATGTGGATGGTAAACGCATCACCATCCAACTGAGACTTGCAATTGCTTCTTGAAACCAAGTTTCGAACATTGTTCTATAACATTTGGCTTGATGGTCACTTTTCATGATTTGAACCAAATTCGTGTTTTCTGATCACGTATTTTGTAATGTGTAGTCATATTTTTTAATTGTCTGTTTCTTAGCAAATCAATTCAGGGCATGCCTTATCTTCAATCCTACTCACTCACGTTTCTTTTATCTGTCCTTTCCTTTCTGCACTAAAAGGTAATCTGCATAGGCTGCATGTTTCATGCATTTTTTTTTTTTTTTTTTTTTTGATCGGTGCATTTATCATGCATTTAACACCTCGGAACCAGTTTATAACCTTGCTCTAATGTTGGAGCAAGTAAGTGTTGAAAACAAAAGATGTCGTTGTACAGCGTCAACCTTGTTATAAGTTGGATTTATGATATATGGATACATACATGTAAAGTGTTTTTCAAGTTTGTAAGACATTTGAGAAAGCTAATTACCCAGAGTCATTGGAATTAAAAAGTATCTTTTAACAAATCCGATAACGGAGACGATGAAAAGTTAAATTGCCTCGATCCAGGTATAGGTATAACACAATTATGTACCGGGATTTACTGAATCTTTTTTATGGGCCGATAGGAATTTTGGGCCTAAAATTTATATTCTACCTTGATTGCTGCTTTTCAATTTTAAAAAAAGATTTCCACCTTAAATTCTAACATTAGACAAAAATTAGCCTGGCTTAATCTGGCCCCACAGTGGAGTATTTGGCCCCATGAAATTTAAACCCATCCACTAAAGGGTGTTATGTGATGTCCGAATCCAATTGAAAATCGGCCCATAATTGTATATGTACTGGCCGATTTTCTTCTTCTTCGTTCTTCTTCTTCGTTCTTCTTTTTCGTTCTTCTTACTGCTACTGCAACAATTAGTTCTTTCGATGTTCTTCTTCGTTCAGACATACTCGGACCCAAAACATGCCCCTCAACTGTCATAAAATCTTCCATTGAGATTATCATCAATGGTGACACATCATGATCACCATGATCAACTTTCTGATCAGAAAGTATTGAATCCTTTGTGCTTCATCATTAAAGCCCCCTGAATTGATCTCCATCTCCATCAACCGTAACTCTCCTTCTCTATGCTCCCAAATCTTCATGTAGTTCAACTAAATCAGGCACACAAGTATTCGATGAAATGCAACAATCGGTTAAAGAAAAGTTTAACAACAGCCGATAGAAAAATTAGTAGCAACAATCGGTAGTTGATTGCCCAAAAAACAACCGATTATGCGAGTCGTTTTTTCAGATATGAAAAATGACAGCAACAATCGGTCGTTGATGGACCAATTAACGACCGATTATGCGAGTCGTTTTTCAGATATGAAAAATGACAGCAACAATCGGTCGTTTATGGACCATTTTAACGACCGATTGTTGCAGTCGTTTTCAGGAATGAAAACTTAGAAATAAAATCGGCCAATAAAAGTCATTGTATCCGCCGATTTTTTTTTTTGGCTAAGGGGTTTGGGTTTTGATGATCCTATTTTAACTTATTCGAATTTATTTTATGGGGCCAAATACTCCAAAATGGGGCCAAATTTAGCCAGGAAAATTAGATGGTCGATTTTTTCTTTTACATGGTTTCTCCTCTTTTTCGAATGATTTCGAATGTAATTTTTCTTTTCTGCTACACATCTCTAGCCAAAAGACATGTCTGCATCCTAATGGTTTTTAAACATGATGTCTTTGGAGTTTGGAAGATTTTTTCCAAATCAGTCTATTATTTGCATGAATAGATTTTGAATATTGATTGATAAATCAAGAAATCTATACTTAACTTAGAATATCATGGACTAATATACGAGAACATAACCAACAACAAAAAAAAACAAATATCAGAGAGAAAACACAACAAACTAGATTATGCTATTCTTACACCATGACTCGGAGGGGTCCTTTATTTTTCAAATGTATTGTTGGTTAATTACGAAAAAAATACGAGATAACTGGACGATCTAAGGAACCCCTCTACATGAAAATATTTATTTGATAATCACAATTCGATCAAATGGGATCGACTATGATTTTATTGTTTTGATAATCAAACATTGGCAGTTCCAAATTATTCTTACACTCCACAACTCGATCTAAACAGACCAAACTCATGTTCAATTACTATAAAAAATTAAAACAAATAAAAAAAATTGTGGTTTAACATAAAACTAGTTAGGAACTATTACATCTGTTAGCTGTCATCCAGTCTCTCCTCCCGTTGTATTTTTTTTTTTTTTTTTGAGGAAATGGAATAAAAGTCCCTCCTTCTCTTGGCCTTCACAATTATCCCTCAAAGTATAAATTTGAAGACCACAATCTTCTAGAAGAAATTCAATTTATCTATAATACCAGTATTGCCCTTTCGTATTTTACTGCACAGATTTCTTTTGGATCTGAAATTATGGAGAACTTCGTCGCCGCTACCAGTTGGACCTCCACTCCAGAAACTTGTCTAATTCTGCCACCACCTCCATTAATCGCACCACCACGTCCAGCGCCACCTCCATTACTTCCACCAAATTAACCACCACCACTAGCAACACCTTCCCAAACAATCGATTTAGATCGAGTTTCAGTTGATTTCACTGCAAAACTTAAATTTGGTTCCAAAACCTAATCTCCAGCATAAAAACAAATCGTCGACGTCACCAACATTACCACCACCACCACCGAAACCTCCGTTAGATATCAGATTTTTGAATATCAGCAGCAACAGATCAAGAGATTAAATTTCATTCGTTTTTTTTTTCCAGAGATTCATCTTAATAATCACTCGATTTTCAATTTCATATAGAGAATCAACATCTAAGGAATCCAAGAGAGGAAAGCGATATATCTGGTTAGTATCAAAAACCCTAGAAATTTCAATTTTTGGTTTTTTTCCTTCTAGTTTGATTTGAATATCGCGCAAATTAGGTATGTTTACATAATCCAACTAGTTAGTGGATTTTGTGGTTGTGGTGGAAGTATTGTTGCAATGGTTGTCGTTGTTGTTGCGATGGTTGTTTTGTTTGAATCGTTGCTGGTAGTAGTGAATATTGTGGTGTTATTTATACTAGGACATTGTTGCTTGTATCTTCAATTAGCGAGTTCGTATTCGATTTCTATTTTTAAGTATTTATTAGTATGACATTGCTCACATTGTCGATGAGTGTACAAGAAATGCGTTTTCGTATCGAATTTCTGTATATAAGGATTGTACATTCCCAGACCTTTGATTAGAATACGGGAACACATGAGTTTTTTTATGCATATTTGTATTTAAGGAGTAGCATGTTGCTCACAATTTGTATTACAGTGTGGAAACACTACTTGTGTTTGCATTTTTGTAATTGAGATTAAGACATTGCACACTTATTGAACTCAACGTTCACATTGAACATACAGTTATGTTTGTATGTGTTCAGTAATTTATGTTTGTTTTATTTTCAGGTTCTGATGTGGTTGTCGTAGGAGAAGAAGAAATTGCTGACACTGCTATATGATATAATTGGACCCTTTGCTGAAATACAAGTAGGAGTTTCTTATCTTGTTTCTATATATATGATCTTACCGTACTTCTGACACTAAGTTAAGAATTGCATTGAGGCTGGAACTCATCAATTAGTTTGACTTATGGTGGTGTTTTTCTCGTAACTTCTTGTAACTTAGTTAGACTATGTCGTCTTTTGTTAACGTATCCGATTGACAATATGAGTTGGAATCTCTGTTGATATTTTGAGAAATGAAGTAAAGATCTCGGCTTCTCTAATTTGTAGTATGTCGTTGATGTTTAACCTGTAAGAATGATAATTGGTGTGGGTGTAAAGTAATTATAACTATCTCCTTAGTTAGAGTTTATATTAAGTTATGAAGAAAGTAAAAATGTAACCTATAAATAGCCAAATAAAAAAAATGATGGAACCTTATCTATATGCTGATAAAGTTTAATGAAAAGCTCCATGAAAAAAGGAATAAACCAGACCGACAACGAGAATGATAGATCTGGTATTAATGCACTGAGGTTACCGTCTGCTATGTGCATAATTCCAGCATTTCGTGTGCTTAATTTCAGCATTTCGTGTGCTTAATTTCAGCATCTCCCATTTTGGGGTCATCTATGATTAGTGTATAGAAATTTGCTTCATGTTTTATACTTTCCCTCATTTTTTCTACATATTGAATCTATGGTGCAATGGTAGCACAACTGACTCCATGTCGGAAGATGCGTGTTCGACTCACGCTAGGTTCACTCGCTAAAGATTGCAAGGACTTTTTCAGTACCAACTAGAAAAGTTGGTTGTACTTCTTAGTGCCATCTTGACTAGTTGGCTCGACTTTTTGGTGCCATCTTGGCTAGTTGGCTCCGCCTTTGGTGCTAACTGTGCTAGTTGGCTCTGTTTAGGTGTTAGATGTCATTGGCTAGTTGCCTTTACTTTTGATTGCATGTTTTGTTCTCGTTACGTAGTTAGCTCAAGGGTGGCAACTTCATCTTCCATTTGTTCGTCATTCTCCTAACCTGTAGCCTTGATGATGATGCAGATTGTGATGCAAACTTGCTAAGATGGCTTATATTTTTCGTGACAACTTGGGCAGTTGGTTTTAGAATTCTGCCAGGTTAGGCTCTCGGACACCAGACTCTGCTGTCAACTTGCCAAGATGGCTCATATTCCTTGTGCCAACTTGGGTAGTAGGTTAGATATCCCAGTGCCAACTTGGGTAGTTTGTTTCAGAATTCTTCCAGGTTAGGCTCCCGGACACCAGACTCTGGTGCCAATTTGCCTAGATTGCTTAGATTCTTTGTGCCAACTGGTGCCAACTTGCCTAGATTGCTTAGATTCCTTGTACCAACTTGGGTAGTTGTTTATGAAATTCTGCCAGGTTAGGCTCTCGGACACCAGACTCTGGTACCAACTTGCCAAGATGGCTTAGATTTTTTATGCCAACTGGGATAGTTGGTTTCAGAATACTTCCAGGTTAGGTACTAGAAACATACATTTTTCTATATAAGCACACCCTATTTGAAAACCCCCTAACAAATTTGCATCCACAACATCCACAATAATTATTTTGTTTCATTATTAAAGAGAAAAGCAGTGGATATTCTTCATGAAAGCTTTATACCTCACACTGATTAATTTGCAAAATAAGTTGCTACAAAAATGTTGTGCAGAATTCTGATATCAAAAGTACATCAGTCAATTTTCGATTATCAATGTATAAGAAGTTGCTACAAAATGTTAGGAAAAGTTTTGTGGTTTTACAACTGTCAATTTTTTATTTATACATTTAACAATATCTAGTCTAACTTGTAAGCTAGGTGATGCTGTCAATGGCAAGCTTGTCGAAGGAGCTTGTTCAATGCCACAATCAGTAACGACGCTCTCTTATGATATGAGCGGCTAGAGATATCACACAGATTCTCAAATGAACCCACAATCAGTTGAGAAATCTACTGCGTGAAGTTAGAGCATAAAGACAAATCAACAATAAAACAAGGAGTACAATAATTAGCTACAGTTTATAAGCATGATATTCGAACCTTCATTTGATCATCTTTATAAGGAGCCTCTGGCGCTGTAATTCGTGTAATCTCACTTATGCAAGATTCCACTGATACTTTCACGTCCACAATAGGGTGCTGCAACAATTCATTAGAAACCAAAGCTTTCAATGAGGGAGCCATATCAGTATGCATTGATTCAGACGGGTGATTGCTCCACTTTGGACGTATTAATTTCAATTTTCTGAAAATAAAAGAAGATAGGAACAAGAAGACGAATGCATAAGCCATTGAAACAACCAGCAAAAAGGGAAGCCATTGAAACAAATCCATGAGTCATTGAAACAACCAGCAAAAAGGGAAGCCATTGAAACAATGAACTTCACAAGGGACAAGAACAAAATAAGGATTCCTCGTATTTAAATTTCCAACCACCTTCAAATCATATGGTTTACCAGGCAAACTAGCGGTAAATCTTGGTAGCCTTTAGATCCCATGGGGCGTACACATCTGAGACTAACTATTTTTATTAGTAAAAACCTAAGCATCCTAACATTACGAGAAAATAACAACAACAGAAAACATATAACCAATCTACTCTTATAGTAACCAAAGCTCCTTCGTTTCTTAGAGATCAAACAAGAACTAGACCACCACCAAGACTCTTAAAAACATACTTCAACTTCACAGTCTCATACCCCTCTGCTCATTATAACAAAAAAACAGAAGACAAAAACTTATAAACCACAAGAACATATCTAAAGCCGATCCAATCTTAGAATAACCAAATCTCATCCTTTTCTGAAGGTACAACTTGTTATCCTTGGAAATCAAACAAAATCTTTCTTCACAAGGATAAGCGCAACTAAGAATACCACCATCAAGACTCTTAAAACATACTTCAACTTCACAATCTCACAACCCTGGCCAATTCTTATCATATGGGTATTAAAGCTACGCATGTCAACCATTTGACAACCTCCTGAATTTTACAGGGCAAAGTTATATCAAATATAACTGGTTCAAATTGCATTTCTAATCTTCAATTAAACGGTAAGTTGAAAGTACCTATAAAATTGTATAAGAGTGTGCAGGTTATGCACCTCACGTAAAGCATGAAACTACTTATTGTGATACTGTATAAAATCCCTTTAAATTTCTTTTCATCTATGCACATCAAAAGGTGACTATAAAGATGCAAAAATTACATTCGACATGACATATTACACAAACAACGCAGTATAGTAATGTCGGAAGTCTCAAAAATAGAATCATTCTACATTTTGACAAATAAACATCAATGATAAAAGTAAACAGTACAACCACATCTTCACAAACATCAGTATCATTAAAAATAAAACAAAGAACAGTTTCTTTCACCTGTAATTCTTGTTCTTCTTCTCTTTATTACTTCTCAACAAAAGTTCCCAAATTAAGGTTTCAAGTACATGCAAGAGATTAATTCAACATTTATCAGTATGAATAAACAAAAATAGTCAACAAAATTGAAACAAAAACAACATCGCGAATTGAAAAATTAAAACCCTAACAAAAACAAAATCGAGGGATTGAAAATCGCAAAATCAGTATTCAATCTCTGTGTGTACCTTTCAATTACCAAATGGCTTTTAATCCTGAATATTTAAACCTTGAATCTTAAGAACTGAATCTTCAATTCGAATTTTCACCCACAACTGAATCTTCCAAATCGATTTTGCAGTTTTGATCTTCTGTTACAGCAGTTTCATTCAATCCCTGAACATACAATCCCTATTTCATTGGGAGATCTGGCTTTCTAAATATTCAGATGGTAAATCTGGTTTTGGTAGATCGGGTTTGGCAGAAGCAGAGAGAGGAGAAGAAACTGAAGAGAGAGAATAAGAAACTGAAATGAATTCGTTTTATTTTTCTGTAACCTTATTTTTAAGGGAAGGGTAATCTAGTAATCTGCTATTCCGGGTTTTCACCTTCTAGAAGGTGAGGGACATTTGTAAAATGTGAAAAGGATTATTTTGAAGGGTTTAAAATCTAGGGATATTTAATTAATGAACCCGTGAAATTATTGTTCATAACTCAAGTATGAGTTGTGTAAGAACATCTTCACAACTCAATTAGGAGTTGTTCAAGATAGGGGCTACAACAATAACATGTGTAGTGAAATTATTGTTCACAACTCAAGTATGAATTGTGTAAGAACATCTTCACAACTCAATTAGGAGTTGTTCAAGATAGGGGCTACAACCATAACTTGTGTAGTGAAATTATTGTTCACAACTCAAGTATGAGTTGTGTAAGAACATCTTCACAACTCAATTAGGAGTTGTTCAAGATTGGGGCTACAACTATAACGTGTGTAGTGAAATTATTGTTCACGACTTAACTGAGAGTTGTGTTATTGCTTTCTACTATACCCATAGACAGTATGTGAGAGATTGACATACAACCTCTACATGAGTTGTGTTAGGCTATCAATATAGTTTCGAGATTGAATCACAACTGAGGCCAAGTGTAGTTGACGACTGAACCACAACTTCTTCACAACTCATAGCCATGAGTTGTAGCAAAGTTCAGACTTACTACAACCCCATGCCTAGACAACTCCCGGGTGTGAGTTGTAATATGTGAACGACAACCGTCTTTGTGAGTTGTCGATGATGGTTTTTCCTGTAGTGTGAAAATGCAACTGAAAAGTTCAGGCATCACAAGGGATTGAGGTAGGGAGACTCTCTTTCTCCCTTCCTCTTCATACTGGTGGCAGAAGTGTTCACTAATCTTCTTAAAAGAGCTGAGGGCCTAAACATGATTGCATGGTTCAACATCAATTCAGAAATCCAAATTTTCCATCTGCAATTTGCAGATGACACAATCATATGCTTCAAATTTAAGAAGCAATTACTGGATTGAGGGTTAATCTGGATAAGAGCTCTGTCATCAGCATTGGTGCAGATGAAAAGATCCAAGATATTGCCAACATAATGCACTGCAAGATAGAGTCTCTTTCATTCAAATATTTGGGTATGCCTTTGGGAAGCACACCTCAGCAAATATCTATATGGGACAGCTTGGTGGAAAAGTTTAATAACAAACTTGCTAAATAGAAGACTAAATTTCTATCTAGAGCACAGAGAATTGTGCTGATTAACAGTGCTCTAATGAGCCTACCTGTGTACTTTATGTCATTGTTGCAGATGCCTTCCAGTGTGGAGAAAAAACTCATTAGCGTCATGAGGAATTTTTTATGGGGAAGCAAGAATGGAAGAAGAAAGATCTGCTGGGTTGCTTTGGAAAAGCTCTGAAAACCAAGAGCTCAAGGAGGTGTGGCACTAAATTTTTGAGGGTAACAAACAGAGCTTTATTGGCCAAATGGAGTGGAAGATACAGCTCTGAAAAAACTGCTCTTTGGAGGAAGGTAGTGCAACAATAACCAACTCTGAAGAGGATGACATTTGGCACAAGGAGTACAAAGAAGGGTATGGAAGAGGTTTTATGAGAGGTGTGCAAAAAGAAAGAACTATCTTACAGTTAATGTGCACTACAAGGATAGAAAGTAGGAAGGGTGTGAGATTTTGGTTAGACAAATGGCATGATTATGTCCCTTTCCATCTCACTCACAAGAAGGATTTCATGACTGCAACAAACAAGGAGGCAAGAGTTGCTAATCTTATACAAGAGGTCGTAGATGGACTATCCAACTTAGAGCTAATTAATCCATCAGCTGAAGCAGTAGCTGAATTCAAAAACCATTTGGAGATTCTTGGTAATGCTCCAACTATGTCAGTTGCACCAGACTCGGTTTACAGTGCAAATGGCTCTAAAGGTGGTTGCTCTGTCAAAGAATGTTATAGCTGGCAAATGAAGAATTTTGCAGCACTGTCTCTTGAAGTTGATTACAAGCACATTTGAAGAAGAAATATCCCCTTCAAGGTTCATCTCTTTATTTGGTTTGTAGTGAAGAATACCATCCCAACTGTGGACAACTTAAACAGGAGAAAATGTGAGATTGCAGAGATTCATTGTTGCTTCTGCAACTCCCAAGAAAAAACGGTTTCACACATTTCCTGCAATGCTCCTTTACTGCACAGGTTTGGTCTTCACAATTTCAAAACGTTTGCTATTTCTAGGTCATCCTCTAGCAAGTAGCGTTGGGTGGGTATAAATCATTGTGCCAAAACTGAAAAAGGGCCATTCCCCAATCCAAGATTCGTATTCCAAGCCCAGCGAGCCCAAGCCAGCCATCGAGTTTCTTTCCGTACGTAGGCATCCGTACGTAGGCAGCTGATCGTCGATTTAGTATCGTGTACGTACCAGATGAAATCCGATGAAATCCTTACACTATATAAAGAAAAGTGACCTAATTCAACACTGCCCAAATGAAAGCCAATGTTAGGATTTTGTTTCAGATCTTCAGAGAGAAAGAGGCGGAGTTAGGGTTCCTGATTCTGAAATCAAGAAGAGCAACCAACAAAAAAAATAGTGTCAAAGAAGTGGTGGTTTCGTATGGGAATGTTTATTCAATTCGACCGCATTATGATTTATTCTCTCAAAACAATGTTATTAATTATTCACCACAATGGTATGGGTCCTTATTACGGTTCGATCTTCCTATTTTGGGCATCTTTGGTCTCGAGGATTTGTTTTTTTTGAGAGAGTTCTGACATTTCACTTCTTGTCATTGCTTTTTTAACTACAGCAATTCATATTATTCACTTTTTAACTACGCTCAATTGCTTCCGCTTCATATTTTTTCTCATCAACTCTATTGTTTCATCAGTTTTGATTTGATTTTCAGTTTCAGGTTATATTCAAGGCTATAGTTATTGTGCATGCCGGCAGCATCAGAAGATGTCTCACGCCGTTCTCTTGAAGTAAGTTCTCATGCGAATTTTTAATCCTTTTATCTGGGCAGTCCAAGATTATTTCCCTTTCATGGTCGATATATATTCATGCTCAGGTCAAAACGAATCTAAATATCATGGTCATACTGATCCAATTCAAATCAGTTGTTTTCTAAAACAAATGTTCTTTTCTTTTGCTTAATGAAGTCATTTTGTTAGGATGATCAGCCTCTTGGCCTGATTCTGTCGACGGAGTCAACATAGACTACATAGTCATGTCAATATTTTCTCTCCCAAAATTTGGGAATATTATGCTCGATGGATTTCTTGTTATCTCACTAATATCCATCTTCATCATTTTTGTCGCTGTTCAGCAGTCTACCGAATGAGTTATTCAAATTCTCAGATGTGTCTACTTAAATCTTCACATATGTTAGTGTATCTTAGAAGTTCCCCATTATAGTATTCATGTAATGGATTTTTATGTTCATTGTTGGTACCGCAGCTATGATGTATGACCAACAAGCCAGCTATTTAGGCAACTAAGTCGCATATCCCGCCTATCATAGTTTGGAAATTTTGTCCAACTTTGGTAATCAGTTTATCTCCGAAAATCAATCATAAATACCTTCCGGTTTCATCATTATTCTCTCCGGATCTATATTCAT
>JAJJMA010062628.1:0-17529 GCA_023529015.1 Papaver nudicaule
ACTACTAAAGTAGTCGACTATATTTCGAAAGAATAGAGAAAGTAGAAATAGAAGAATATCCATAAAGTCATAACTCCTACTAACCTTTTGTCGATGAAGAATAATTGATGTCTTCTTTGTCTTCACAGTCTTCGTCTTCAAGGTCTCTACTACTTTGTCTATATCCCATTTCCGAAATCTAAACTCTAGTAGGCTAAATCAAGAATTGAATTTTGACACCTAAAACTGACAACTAGCTTGACATACCAACGCTAGTGTGTTTGACCGGACAATGCCCTAATAGCCTCATAAGAGAGGTCCTCATGGTCGTATGGTAGTGGGTCCAAATGCATCTTTAGATTATATAACTTATGTGCAAAGTACCCACCGCTAACGGGGTGTCTTGTGGGTAGAGGACCGTGTCATATAGCTCATAGGGCCCTTGCGGCTTATATGAACATCAGCTTTGTGCCTGCTATTCGAGGACTTTTTATAATTGGCATCAGGGCCTTGGCGTCAAGGCCTTTAATTCCATTGCGTCAAGGTACTAGAGGAGATATGACATCATGGCCCCGTTCATTTATATGGCGTCGAGGCCTTAGAAGAGGTGTGCCTAATCAGGTAGGAGTTTTGCCCTTCCAAGTGGGTTTAGATAATGCATCGAGGTGAGTTACTTCTTGGTGAAGGTGTTTCGCCGGATTACTTCGAGGATTGATCGAGATAGCTTTTGCTGATACCGGGATTCAATACTGCTGGTGCTATCAAAGTGAAGTTGACTATCCATCAAGGTGGGCTAAAGACTTCCTCGAACTGAATGGGCTCTACAGCTTTTAATAGTTCGTGAGGCCCGAAGTTGGTAGTTGATATTCGCCTTTCTGCAACGAGATTATTTGATAGGCATGGCACGAGGTCATATCCAACATAATGGCTGTTGACTTTCGAGTTCCCTCTCTTGATCGAGATTTCCCTCGAGATGAATTGATATTTTGTATTGTAGCTACGAGATGGTTGATGTGCTTTGTGTTTTATTCCTCTTCGAGGACTAGCAAAGTGTGCTACTTGATCGATGTAGGGAGACTCCATTTTCCCAGATATTGAGCTAACCATGATCGAGATCATCGAGCATTGTTTTTCCGGTTTGACCACCACCAGTTGCTTGATAAAACGAGATATCCATTGCTAATGTACGCCCAGTTTCTCCGCCGAGTAATTTTGAAGATTCCCCAAAGCTCCTTCAGATGTTCTTATTCATAGTGGTGCTAGCTGAATTAGGCAAGAAAGTTTGCTCCTGGTTTGTTTTCTATCGAGCTGCATTGACGTGCCTTGAGGTTACTGATCCATCGAAGTTGCATCGAGATGTAGGTTCCCTCAAAATTTTATGTGCTGGAAATGCTTTACATGCCTACTTCAATGAGATGGACTGGTGACCGTTACTGAAAATGCTTTGCATGCCCATAGAGTTTAGCTGCACGGTATTGTTGATGAGATAATCTGCTCCGTTGTTGTATAACTAGGCTGGTTCGAGATTATTGATGATGTTTCATCGAAGTTGATTGTTAACCGCTTGATCGAATAAGTTTTGTATTCGTGTCTATTGATTGTGCTGGTTCGAGGAGATTGGTGTGATCGAATTAGCTGCTCTGAAGTGAATTCGTATAAGACTTGAATTCGTATGGTGTGGTTTTGATTTCAGTTTCTTACAAAATTGTTGAGCTATGGCTCGAGGTAGTTGTTGACTCAATCGAAGCTAGCTGCTGTTTATTATTTCCGAGAGGATGACTTCGAAGTTTCCATCTCCTTTGCCATCGAAGGTGCCGCAAAGGTTACTTTCGAAGTTGTCGTCGAGAATGAGTTTGTCGTCGAAATTCAATATCGAATGAGTTGGTTATCGAAGTTTACTATCGAATGCGGAGGTTGGAGATCGAAGTTGTGCGCACTACTCGGTGTATTATCGAGGATGTTGTTGCGAAACTTTGAAGAAATGGTTGAGTTTGTGTTTCGGCATTATTGAAGTTGTGCCATCGAGGTTATATCTTCGGAGCTGATATCTCCTTTGCCTTCGAAAATGTTATCGAAGTTGACGTCTCTTTCCATTGATGTAGAGTTATCGAGCTTAGGTTTGCCTTCGAGTTTGAGTGCATCATCGAAGTTGAGTAGACGACCAACGATGTTGTTCTTATACTACATGTGTTGACAAGGTAGTTTACTCCGAGATTGTTGTGATTTACTTTTGAGTTTCCCTCGAAGCTACCATCGAAGTTGTTTATCGAGTTACCATTTTCTTTGTCACAAAATTAGTATTGCCAGATTCTTCTTGTGAGGTCATTTGAAGCTTAGTGTTGGTTCGCAGTAGATGTTCTTGCTTGTTGAGTTTTTAATCTTCTTCACGCTGATGCATCCGCAATACAAAATGGAGGTGATATCTTCTAGATTTCCTCGATCAACATTTCTGATGATCTCTTGCATGTTCAGCTGCTCTCTAGACGAGTCTCGAAATGTATTCCCTTATTGGATTTATCAAATTCTGCGTACTCCGGTATTGTTTTGATGAAACTGTTGATTTGTCTTCCTTGTACAGTAGCTAGCTAGTTTCCCGTTGTAGTTTGATAGTTTGGTAAAATCCTTGATTGTATGTATCTGTAGCTTCCGAATAAAGTGAGTACGTAAGAGTTGTAAAAAAAATTATTCTTCTTTCCTTGAAATGTTGTTCATGTTACTATACGTTCTAATATTACAATAGTTTCTTCGTTTTCGTGTAGCTTCTAGCATCTTTTTTTTTTTTGACAATAAAAAGTTGACTTTATTGATTAAGAAAAAGGCCCGATATACAAACTGGAGCATAGTCCAGCCAAGAAAGAAAAGCTCAAAAATTAGTTACAGACAGTTAAGAAAAAGTCTCCTGCCAATTTCTGACTAAATCCTCAAATCTGGTAAATCTAAACCAATCGAGAGCTGATCCCCAATGATAAATTAACCTTTTCACTTCCATGATCAAGGATTCAATTTCTCTTCCTCTTATCTTGGCCATAACTCTTTTGTTTCTCTCAGACCATACAGCCCAGAGAATAGTAAATGGAAGTAGATTCCAAACCTTGCGCGTAATAGATCTTCCAGAGTGTGATGGCCAAAGTTCCAGTTGATTCCTTATAGTGTCTTTGTGAGCCCAAGTAGAGTCCATTCTACTGCAGAAATAGTTCCAAATTCGAATGGTGAAAGGACAATGAAGCAATAAGTGATTGACAGATTCTTCTTCTTGCATACAGAAGCAGCAAGATGTAACTTCTATTTCACAGTTCCTCTTAATCAAGTTGTCTGCAGTAGGAATAGCATTATGAATGGCAAACCAAGCAAAGGTCTGAGCCTTGAGAGGGATGCCCTTTTTCCAGATGTATTTATAGCTTTGACCTGCTGGAGTGCTGCTATTTTCCATTAGCCATTGGTACCCTTCTCTAGTAGTATAGCTCTTGTTGTTGTTACTTTCCAGACAATCAAGACTATTGTGGTTTTCTGATATGTCAGGAGGATTACCAATCAGGTTCTTGAGTGCTCTGAACTCATAGAACTCATCAGATGAAGGATTCCTGCTTGTTTTAATATGCCATCTTCCATTCACCACCAAATCTGCAATTTTGGCTTCTTTGTCTATTGCCATTTTAAAGGCCTTTTTGTGAGTCATGTAGAGAGGAGAGTTTCCAAACCAAGCATCCTTCCAAAACCTTGTATTCTTTCCTGAAACAATCTTTAAGGTTGTGTTTGCTTGCAGAATGAGTTTTTCTTTTTGTATTGCTCTCCAGCATCCTAAGCCATATGGTGTTGTAATATCCTTTGTCCACAGGTCATTCTCATCAGAGAGAGTCTTATATTGAATCACCTTCCTCCACATCGCAGATTTTTCCTTGGCATATCTCCAATGCCATTTAGCTAATAAGGATCTATTTGCAGCCCTTATATTTCTGAGTGCTAGTCCACCCATTTGCTTTGGTCTGCAAAGTTTTTTCCAACCCATCCAACAAATCTTTTTCCTGTTATTTGTAGATCCCCAGAGAAAATTTCTCATGATGCTTCTCATCTTCTTTTCTACTTCAATAGGTAGCTCTAGCAGGGACATGAAATAAACTGGAAGACTTGCAAGTGCACTGTTGATAAGCAAGAGTTTCTCAACTCTAGAGAGAAATCTCAGTTTCCATTTTGCCAATTTCTTCTCAAATTTCTCTATCACTTCATCCCAGATTGATGTTTGTTTGTGTGTGCACCCCAAAGGCATCCCCAGGTATTTAAGAGGTAGTGATTCAATCTTGCAGTGGAGAAGCTTAGCCATGTCAGTGATTTTACTGTCAGCGCCAATACTAATCACAGAGATTTTTTCTAAGTTTACCCTTAATCCAGTTATAGCTTCATATACTTGAAGTATCATTAGGAGGTTTTCAGCTTCTTCTTCTTTGGCGTCAAGAAAAATCAGAGTGTCATCTGCAAATTGCAGATGTGACACATTGACTTGTGAGTGCACATTGAACCCAGATATCATGTGCAATTGTTCAGCTCTTTTGAGAAGTTTTGTTAGCACCTCAGCAACCAACAAGAAGAGAAAAGGAGACAAGGAATCACCTTGCCTAAGCCCTTTATAGTGCCTGAATTTGCTTGTTGATGATCCATTCACCAAGATTGAAGATTGAGCTGAAGATAAACACCAATGAACCCAATTCCTCCATTTGCTGCCAAAACCTGCAAAAGTCAGTAAGCTATCTAGACAATGCCAACTGACATTGTCAAAAGCTTTTTCAATATCCAACTTGCATAAGATTCCAGGTTTGTTTGTCTTGAGTCTGAAATCAATTAGCTCAGCAGCAATTAACACTCCATCATGGATTTGTTTTCCTTTTATGAAGGCACCTTGATGCTCAGATATAAGTTTTGGAAGAACAGTCTTGAATCTTTCAGCTAATACTTTGGATATTATCTTGTAAATGCTGCTCACAAGACTGATTGGTCTGAAATGAGATGGATGGTTATTCTCTTCTCTTTTAGGAATCAATGATATAAAAGAGCAGTTCACTCTCCAGTCAGCTCCTTCTTCCACATGGAATTCTTGAACTGCTGCCATTACATCTTTTTTAATGATTTGCCAAGCTACTTTGAAGAACTCCATTGGGTATATCTGGCCCTGGAGATTTGAAGTTGCCACACTTCTTAATTGCTGTCCAGACTTCCTCTTCATCAATCTCCCTTTCCATCCATTTGGTTTCTGCATTTGAGATTTTGGTGAAAAGAGAGGCATCTAACTGAGGTCTCCAAGGATGATCTTCTTTGAAAAGGTTTGAGAAGTGGTTGAAGAATTGCTGCTTGATGTCTCTTTGATCAAAGTTATCTTCATTGTTGATCAAGAGTTTATGAATTGTATTTCTTTTCCTTCTTCCATTGGCTAATTGATGAAGATATTTGGAGTTGCATTGCCCTTCTCTTAGATGCTTCACTTTGGCTCTTGCTAACCACTTTCTATGCGCATCAATTCTCATCTTTTTGAGCTTTTGTTTACATTCCACTCTCTCTATGAATTCTTCTTCATTGAGATTTCTATCTTCTTCTTTCAGGTTGAGAGCTTCTATTACTGCATTCAGTTCGTCCTTGATGATATAATTCTGGCCATATTGTTCCTTGCTCCATCTTAGTATGAAGTGCTTCAAATTTTGAAGTTTCTTTGCAAGGATGAGACTTCGAGGGCCATGAAATTCCAAAGTATTCCACCATATTTCCAGGTTAGGCAAGAATGTACTATTTTTTAGCCAAAATATTTCAAGTCTAAAAGGAGGTTTGGATGAGAACACATTACCAGTGGTGAGGAGCAGTGGGGAGTGATCTGAAGTATTTCTTGTTAGAACCACTTGAGCTGCATTGGGGTAATGGTCTTCAAATTCAGGTGAGATGATGATTCTGTCAATCCTACAAAGTATGGAGTTCTTTTGCATATTAGACCAAGTATAGAGACCACCATTTAAAGGAAGATCAATGACATTCTGGTTCTTCATGAATTCATTAAAAAGTCTTTTGCCAAGCCTTGATCCCCGTGCTTTGTTCCTTTCCCACCTCTTCCTTACATCATTAAAATCTCCTGCAATACACCATGCACTTGAGACCCATCCAACAATGCTGTCTAGTTCTTCTAGCATCGATACAACTTAGAAATAAAAATGGTTATTACTGCAATGCCTTAGCTAACTATCATGTTAGAAACAGTAAGTGTCATTGATGAGTGTGAGTTTTGTATGACTATAGTTTCCTATCATGGCTAACGTTTAGTTTTCATCAGACTTTATATAATGTGACTTTGATGAAGTGATCGAAACTAACAAAATACAATTAAGTTCTCTCGCTATAATGATACTCAAGTTATTGCTATAAGAGCACTTGTAGTGGTGTCTTCATCCCTATCTCTATCCTTGTAAATGGCCCACATTTGAAGAAAAATGTTGAAAAGCACTTCACATTGGCTTCTCTATCCCTATCTTCATCCTTCAAATATTATAGAGATTCTTCAAATCATCTCTATATTTGGAGAATGGATAGAGAACCTTCAAATTTTTTTAATGGTGACACCTCATCATAAATTTCACACAAAACCTTTATTTACACTAAGATAATTAAAATTAAGATAATTAAGATAATTTTATTCATAATTAATAATTTCAATTTTTTTAATTAAGATAAGTTCATGCATAATTAATATTTTTAATTGCTAATACAATTACTAATATTCTTAAAAACTTAAATGACATCCAATAAAAACTTAATATTAGTTAATTATCTACTAAATCAAACAACTAATAATTGTTACGGTTTCTAATTCCCGCACGACGATTGGCATAGTATGCTTGCAATTCTTCATTCATATTAGACGTATCGACGTGCAAAAATTCGACATTCGGTTAATTAGTGTGTCAAGTATTGTAATTTTATTAATTAGTTTTCAAAATTTCATTTCATCTATGTATTTGATTTCAATTATGTTTTAAGTTACATATACTACGAAGGATTTAAGAGCCTTGAGGTAATTTATGTTGCTAATTATAGTCTAATGAGGTAGATAAGTAAGAAATAATAAAAAAGAATATTATGAAGATAGGGATAAAGATCACCAAAATGGGGAAAAACTTTTTAACACAATTCCCAGAAAAATCAATCTCCATAATATTCTATTATAGAGATAGGGATGAAAATACTACTACAAGTGCTCTAATAATATATATTGTCGTAACTCTTCTTTGTACTCTAGTTAACTTATTTATTAGTCTTAATTTATTAGTCTCGATCCTAACCATAGTATGTCTAGTATCTGGATACTTGATTATTTATGTTCCATCCTAACGTAGCTCAAATGACAAGTTGCATGATAATACATATAGAGAGCTACGTGACAGAATGATGATTTTAGGCTTTCTAGCCTAATTGCTATCCTTACTAATAAATACTCTTGTAATGGAAGCGTACCCATGCAAGCCTATGAAAGTATTTACGTCAAAACTAAAAGAATAGAGAATAAGAGTTAGAAGTTGTTCCCCTTCATGTGTGATTTTTATCAACGAAGAGGTGTTTGACGAATTGGAAATCCATATCGTGCTGGCTGCTACGAGTATAAACTCATCGAGCTGACGACGAAGTGATTGACTTTGGTTGGAGTTGATCCTAAGTTGATGTTTCGAGGTGGTACAAGGAGAATGCCTTGACAACTGATCGAGTTAACAATATACTTGGTCCAAGATTCCGACGTTGCAAGCTCCCTGATTGGCTGGCCTTGACTAAATGGGTTGCTTTGGTGATGTTGGTGATCGAAAGGATGGCGAAGTTTGTTTGTCGAAGTTGACATGCAAGAAGAAGGTGGGTTGATATCGAAGCTGAGTACACAGAGCCATCGAAGGTGAGTCGTCCGATGTGAGTAGGTAGCCATCGAAGTTGAGCTGCAATTGTCGAGAGGAGGGTTGGCTAAGATCGAGGGTGTAACCGAGAAGAGGATGGGCTGTCATCGAAACTTAACTGTACGTATGGTCCGAGACAGTTGGTACTTGTGATTTTTCTTCGAGTCATCGAAATTGTTAACGAGATTATTGTTGAGTCCTCGAAGTTGAATTTATCAAATGTAGTTGCTCCGAGATTACTGGTAGAAGTTATCTGTCCCCAGGTCCCAAATCTTTGAAACTCTAAGATAACTTATTGTTTGAGCTTATTCCTCGCCGTCTTAATATCGTGTTGTATTGACTGTTCTTATTAATTTGTTGGAACTGAGTCTTTTTCCGAGATAGCAGCTACTGGGGGATTTTGTTTCTTCGCAACATCGTGTAGAAACGATTGCTCCAGGATTATAACAATGAGATTGTGCTGTCGAAATAGAACGACCAACATTTGTTTTTCTATCATTTATCGAGCATCGTCATTTGTTTGAAAGGGTGACCGGGCCATCCATTACTGTTACTTGCAGTGAAATTATTGAATTTGTGTTTGTCGAGCTTTCTCTTCTTGAATGAGTTTGAGACTTCCTCGAAGCTTCTCCCGAGATAAATATGTTGTATTGTTGTAAGATTCCCTTGCTATGACTGAGTTTTGTAGCCATGTCCTCTCGATGAGCTCTGCTACCAATCTGGTTTAGGCATTTTTATGAATAGATTATGTGCATTTTATGTTCAAGCAGTTGTGGGTTTAATTTGTTTTCCTCGAATGCTCATAGCTCCATCCCTGTAATACATTCATTCACACAACACCTTATTATTGCATATTCATCCAGAAGTCGAGACCAAACCCTGCATACTTCAAACACGACCATCTGACCATGGCAGCAATCATTGTTCTGTTCAGTCGCTCATACTACATCGAGCTGTTATTTCCTTTGCTTCCGAGATTGCTTCCCAAAATGCTATAGAGATTGCTTCTGAGATGGATTCCGAGATTCTTCCGAGGTAGATTTCAAGGTTGCTTCCGAGACGCCTAAGTTTGAATGAGTAAATATTTCTCTGATGCCTACTTCCACTTTTTCTTATACTCCTTCGATGCTTGCCTCTGAGATGTATTTACTACGTTGTTGGTATGGCTTTCGAGATGATTCACTTTCGTCATCAAAAATTTCAAGCGAGCTAGAGATGAATCTCGATAAAATCCTGGTTTTGCTGCAATAATAAGTCAAATTGAGTGAGTATATGTGAGTCGAAGAATGTCCATCAAGAAGGAAGAGCGAGGAAAAAACCCTGATTAAATGAAAATGTTGCTATTTGCTATATCTTCACAAGAGAAAAAAGGGGTTTGTGAAACATGATTTCCTGATTGGAGATCTAAAAACAGAACTTATTTGACTCAAAATTTCTATCAGATTATGTTCAAGAACTAACCCTTTATCGAACTAAAAATCACAGTATTTTCGAAAAAAAGCTTATATGGGTTTTAAGGGTTAAATCCATTAAATGTAGATCTGAAAACGAATTCATTTTCGTAGTAAATCAGGTTTCTGTTAAAAAAGAAAGAACAACCATAATTTCTATGGAGGATTTTCAAATTTATGTTTTCCAAGCTTGCGGATCTGACTTATCAAAAACAAAATAAGAGATGGGGGAGAAAAATTGATTCATTTAGACTGATTGTTGATGGAGATTGTGGCTTCATTTTTGCTGTAGATTTTTGGATCTGCTACTGTTTTCCTTTCCTCAACCGGACTTTAGCTGGAGTTGTTGTCTGAAAGTTGCTCATGTGCAACAAAAATACCCCTGAAAGCTTTAAATCACCCAGATCTACTACTGAACTTGCCGGAACTTTGTTGTATTCGCCGGTTCAGCTGCCGGAACTAATAGATCTTCATTTTTGGACCTCCAAAGCACATGCAAACCGAAGTTGTTTTAATCATCACAAGTTTCTAGCGTCAAACTGTGTAGATATAAATATGATTATAGATCTTATACCTAACAACCATTAGATCAATGAACCTCAAGTATGAACCCTAATCAAGCAAACAAGGTGCAAAATGTAAAAGAGAAGACACAAGATGTTTTTAACGTGTTCGGTGCGATGAATGCAACCTACATCACGAATTTATTATGTTCTTGGTGTTTGAATACATAAATCTCCATTAGAGGTAGCTCTAAATCTAGTTTTGTGTGGGGAAGAAGATGAGTAGTGGAGAAGGAAGAAGAGAGAGAAAGTAAAAAAGAAGATCCCTCTCTATTTCCTTTATATAGAGGAAATTTACAAGATAATTACATAAGTGTCATTTTCTTAGCTACTAAGTAAAGAAAGTCTTCAGTGCATCTCGCCTACTCGTTGTTAAGTGACTTCGGCTCTAATCTTCTTCCGGGTAGCGAGTGTATGTCGGTTTATTTCTTCGAAAGACTTCTTCCTCGGGTTCGATCTTCACTTCGAGGAGGCTTTGGTTCCGAGCTTCGCATTCTTCTTCGAAGGGATAATTGGATCGAGGTGATTTCCTCGACAGGCGGTCAATATCTCGTATTCTTGGTTTTCGATATCTTGCTTCTCTTCTTATGATGATGACACGTGGCTCGTCGGAATTATGCCCCTACAATAGAATAGACAAGGACTACAAGTTTACCTGGATACAAGTTCAGAACTATCTAGAAGAAGAATAGTTGAACTTGTGCTTTGCGATCTCTAAGCAAAGTCTTTGTAATTCTCACCTTGTTCGCAAAGAACAACAATAATGAAGAACAACTCTATGTAGCACACGCACCAGCATAAATGGTTTGTTAAGCTACATGAATTCTTATTTATAGTGATGGTTGCTTAAAGATAAAGGTAAGATATCTTGTGCAACAAGTTAGCTAGAGACCGTGTAAACGTGCCCGTTACTTAGCTTGCACACAATGTATCTAGCCTCCTTTCACATGTAGATACATTGTGAAAGGATAAGCTTTATCCTTTGACTAGGGGATATTCTATAATACTTATCTCTTAACAAGATAGGTGTAACAAAATATTTTGCTATCTTTATCTCTTAAACAAGATAAGTGTAGCAAAACCCTAATCAGTACGGACCACAACACAGGTGTGAAAGTGGGCCATCGTAGCCAGGATATGGACCTCAGAAACACGACCGGAAAAACCCTAATCGTGATTTCCGGGGGCGGTTCGCGAACTGCCACGCTTTAAAAAAGCGTTCCAGAAAGTTCTAGAAGATTCCAGAAGCTTCCTACTACTTTTTCCCGAATTCAGCTTTTAGCCACGCTTTTCAGTTTCAATAAATCACTCATAACTTCTTCGTTATACAATGGAATTAAGTGATTCTTGAAGCGTTGAATTCGTATTTCCATTCACTATAACATGCAGACCTACTCAAAGGTCAAAGGTTGCCCTCACTATAGTCAAATGGACCAAATCTCCTCGGGTTAATATACAATGATGTAATTTCACCGTCATAAGCACTGATCCACACAGTGAGTTCATTATAAGAATAACAAGAGTTCAAGGAAAATTCAATCTTTACTAACCTTTGTTGATGAAGTCCTTGATGATGTTTTCGTGTGTTCTTCATCTTCGTCTTCAAAGGGTGGAGATCGACTTTAAACTCTACTACCTCTATCCTAGCCCGAAGTAAACCTTAAGTAGGCTAAATCAAGAATTGTGTTTTGACACCTAAAACTGACAACCAGCTTGACATACCAACGATAATGGGTTTGACCGAGCAATGCCTTAACAGTTGTTATTGGTATACGCATATTGAGAATGAGTTTTGATGTAGCTGAGGGAAATAGCCGTTGAATGAGACTAACTTTCCATGATTTAGTGTCTTCATCAATCAATTCACTGACCCCAAATGAAGTTTTCACCATCAGTTGCATTAGGATGTGGTGCAGGTGATTCATCTAACCCTGTTATCCATTTATCTGTCCATATCATGATTCTCTTCCCATTGCCAACTCTCCAGAAGCTATGTTGTTGAATGAAACTCATACTTATCTGCACCCCTTTCCAAGCCCATGAGGAGTCAGCTTGCTCAGTGGTTAGAAAGATGATCTTGTTCATATAATACTTTGCCCTGATTGCTTGAACCCAAATAGCATTAGGATTATCAATCAGACGCCAACCAGCACGAATTAAAAGTGCCTTGTTAAGTAGCTTTAGGTCACGAAACCCCATTCCTCCTACATCAACAGGTCTACATAACTTCTCCCATGAGACAAGAAATATTCCTTTTCCCTCTTCAAATCCCCACAAGAATCTGCTTTGCAAAGAATCTATCTTCTCTATAATACCAACTGGAATTTGTAGGCAGCTCATAGCATATACAGGTATAGTATTTGTCACTGTCTTTACCGTTTTCGTCTTGCCACATTGAGATAAGGTCTTACTCTTCCATACTGATAACTTGTTTTATACTTTCTCCACTAAGTTCTCAAAGCATGGCTTTTTGCTTTGCCAATTATAAGTGGAATGCCTAGGTACTTTTCAGTTGGATTCATTCTTTGGACTTTCAATCTTCTGAAGAGAATCCTACAGAACCTATTAGGAAAATGAGCACTGAAATATACACTAGACTTTGTAAAGTTTACCAGTTGTCCTGATGCTGTGCAGAATTGATTGATAACTTGAAGCAAATTGTTTTCATTGTGGAGATCTGCATTGGTAAAGAGTAAGCAATCGTCTGCGAAGAAAAGTTGGGAGATTGCTGGCGCACTAAGTGTTATTTTTATACCCTGAATGAGTTGGTTTTCTTCAACATTGATCAGCATCCTTGAGAAAGCTTCCGTAGCAATGATAAAGAGATAAGGGGATAACGGATCCCCTTGTCTTATCCCACGAGTTGGCTGGTAATCTTTACACGGAGTGTCGTTTAAGAGAACTGAGATCCTTGTTGTGCTAATACATTGGCTTATTAACTGACAGAACTGCTCACAAAACCCCACCTTCCTCATGACATCTTGTAAGAATGACCACTTTATTCTGTCGAAAGCTTTCGACATGTCAAGCTTTAAGGCCATCAGTTCACTACCTTCTTGTTTCTGCTTCATGGTATGAATAATCTCTTGAGCTAGTTGTATGTTGTCTGAGATTTGTTGACTTTGAACATATACAGACTGCAGTGGAGATATTACTTTGTTCATTATTTTCTTCATCCTTGTTGCTAGCAATTTTGAAATCAGCTTATACGTCGTGTTACAGAGAGCAATTGGACGCAAATCAGTCGGGTATTGCTTGTTCTTTGTTTTGGGAATGAGTGTTATGTTAGTGTTATTGATTTGCTTCAATAGAAAACCAGAAGTGAAGAACCTACGTACCATATCTATCACATCATTGCACACCACATCCCAATGAGATTGAAAAAAACCTGGTGGAAAACCATCAGGGCCTGGGGATTTCCATGGCTTAATGCTTTTCAACACACGAGTGATCTCAGTTGCATCTGGAATACGGGTAAGCTCATCATTATCTGCCATTGTTATGCTTTCCGGGATACACTGCAACAAAGCTTCATCTCTCTCTGGTACTGAAGTAGTATGTATTGATTGGTAATGCGACACTAATAACTCTTCTAGACTTTCTCTAGTATTACACCAATTTCCCTCAGCATCTTTTAAGGCAGCAATATTATTTCTCGAGCGCCTCCTATTAGCATTTGTATGATGAAACTTAGTATTCCTATCAATCTCCATATAGTATTCATCTCTCGATTTTTGACCCCAAAAGTCATTTTGAATTTGATGCCAATGCTCCAGTTCTTTTTCAATTTCCATAACAACCAATGTACTCTCTCTACTAGCAGGTTGTTGTTGAGCAATTTCCAGTTTCTGATGTAGCAATTCAATGTTTCCATTTATATTCCCAAATTGTTCTATATTCCATTTTGCTATAACATATCTTTCTAACTTCATTTTTTGTGCTACTCGCATTGCTGGTGAGCCTTCCACATCAATGCTCCATGCTTCATCCACAACTGGTTTCAACGAGGTGTCTTTTTCATAACAATGAAAGTACTTCCAGTTTGTCTTCTTATTACCCTTATTACCAGTTATGTCTAACAATATTGGGAAATGGTCAGATCCCAATTGTGGCATATGTATAACGGTAGCATCAGGAAAGTGTAACACCCATTCATCATTTGTAATGGCTCTATCCAACCTTGCTTTTCTTGTTCCCGTACCATGCACATTGCTCGACCATGTATAGGATCTTCCAGAATAACCCATGTCTTCTAATCCAGCATCCGAGATCATGCCCAATATTGTTGGTGTAGTTGAAGTAAAAGCCTGATTTGCAGATAAAATGCCGACATTCGTTTTTTTCTTCACTTGCAAAGGTAACATTAAGATCCCCAATCACCACCCATGGGCATTGTATAGTTGGTGATAGTTGCCTTATGTAGTCCATTGTACCTTCTTTTCATCAGGATAAGGCGAGCCATACATACACGTAAGTAGCCATTCAGGTTTTGATGGATCATCTCTGACCATACAATTTATGATCCATGTATCGGAGTTTACTACTTGGAAGTGGAAACCATCCTTCCATAGCAATATCAAACCACCAGCAGCGCCTCTTGGTGATACAAAATGTTTATTTGGGAAGTTTAGGGATCGAGTAAGTTGCCTCATTCTTGCAGGTTGCACTTTAGCTTCTGAGATGAAGATGACGTCCGGATCATATTGCCTTGTGATATCTCTTAATTAGATGGTCCCTTGTGACTTTCTTGGCAAAACCTTTACAATTCCAGGCTAGGATTCTCATAATTTTGGTGCTTAGTTTCTCAAGCACAATCAAGATATAAAGGTCACGACTAAATGAGAAAATAACTAAATGACTGCAATCTACTATGCGCTTACTATCATAAATGATTTTATGCCTAAATACTAGTTGGCTATGATTTTGTTGCGGCCACTCATCAATGTTTAATGCAGCTGAATCAAAATTAATGTAGTGCCTGATTATGACATGATTAAATGCAGTAATCAACTGATGATGATAATTTCTAGTATTAAAAGCTAATGAATAGAAACTAACTGATAATAACATGAATAAATGCATTATGCAGATTTAAGCTTTTAGTGTAGTAGTGACATTGATACATGCGATGAGATAATGATAAATTATCAGTTTTACACTTATGACAATAACTATATAATCTAAGTATGAGATATGGATTTATGACTGAAAATTAATGAAATATTGGAATATTGAATATCAATTATGCTTAACTGTTTGATTAAATGCAATGAGGAAAGCTCTGAATCAAAAGTAGTTTGAAGAGATGATACCTTGGGAGCAGCACTTCCAGATGAATCGGTCAGCAGTTGTTCAACAACCCCATGCTTTGAGTTATCGACTTGCATTTCATTCCCTCCACCAGTGATATCAAACATCCTATCCCGGTGCATCTCATTATTGTCAACTGACTCTATAAACATGGGGTTGTCATGGGTGTTCACAACTTCATTTCTAGCACGTTTATGGCGCTTGGCTTCTTGCTCTTCAACTGGCTCTAGCACTTTGGTGGCAGTCTCCTTCAGTCCTTCTCTAGCTTCTGGTTGTTTCTCAAGTATTGCTTTGCCCTCATCTGTTTCACTCCATTCTTGATATTGTTGTTCTGTCATCCTTGCGATTTCCAACTCTTTTTCAATTGTTTCACAATTTTATATGACATGATCAACCACATAACACCTTTTGCATATACTGTAAGGTTGCTTTGCATAATGGAAAACAACCCAAATACGTTCACCAGCTTTTGAAATTAACCAGCATCCTCTCCTTAGGGGTTCTCTGAGAAGCACCTCCACCTTAACAGTTGTGGAGACAAACCCATGGTTAGCTCTGTTTTTACTTCTAGATTTTATTCTTTTTCCTAGATCCTTGCAGCATTCATCAAGCAATTCTTCATTGACAGGGATATTTCCCAGTCCCCTCAGTTGCATTTCCCATACTTGCTTTACAAACAAATGTTCCTTTATTGTCTTACTGGCATCATACTTTTGCAGAGCTAGGAGGCCACCTAAAATGGTCCAAGGTGCTCTCTTTAGGACATCATGGATGCTTCTTTTCTCTTGAAATTTAAAAGCGAATATGTTGAGACCCTTAGTTTGAACATCCACCTTATGTTTCCTCCAGATACGATAACTTCCTCCTTAACATCATCATAGTCGGCAACATGTGTACAAAAAATCTTTCCAAGGAGACATGTTGACCAATCTTCACCTGCAGCATTAACCAATTATGACAAGACAACAATTCTTCTTATTGTCCTGGGTTCACTTGCGACAATGCTAGTTGAAGCAATGCCTTCAGAGATTTCATCAACATCTTGGGAACCTAAACTCGACATGGTTTGATATTGGTTGCTAGGGTTTGTGAAGTTGAGGATTTATGATCGGCCAATGTTTAGGGTTTGTGCATTTAAAGGATAATTTAGTTGGGTTATAAATAGCATGAGAATATTTTTGTCTATAAGATCTCCCGATATCCAGGACATAACAAATTTTCCAGCAAGGCATTGACTGATCGCTGCCTAGTATGGAATGAGGTTTGAATTGGGTTGAATGGCGCCTAAAAACCTTCCTGTAATTATGGTAGGTTTTGTAGCGGAGTTGACTCAAGGGTAGAGTTGGAATTAGGTTTTCCATGGTTGTGATTCTATTACTTTGATGGTATAGATCTAGCTTGTTGTTTATGATTCTGACAAATGATGATGCATGATGATTGTCAAGCGACACTTGATTTATATCTTTGTGCTGATGGAGGGATGAACTACCACGACCTGATAGCAAGTTTTGAGCACGACTGCTGACAAACTCAAAAGCATGAAGCTGAAGAGTATCCACGACTGGAACCCAACTGCGATTGGATCCATTATAGGAAGAGCTGCAAGAAAAACTTAACAATACATTATAGATTAAAAGCTAGATGAGAATATTAAATGATGTGCAGAAAAATAAGAAGTAGGAGAAAATGTATATCTAAATCATAAAAATAAAACAGAAGAGTTAAAGAGATTTTATTGTGGCTAATGATGAAACTATAATGAATTAAACTAACATGATTGATAAAGTTTGGTTTACCAGAGTAACCATGTTAAAGGATGCAGTGATGGTATGAATCTAGACAAACATTATACTATGAAATTTAAATAGGTAATAAGATCGACAGATGTATAGATTGAAGAGATGATGATCAAAGAAAACCTATTCTAAAACGGAGATTGGGAGATTAGCATGAGAGTCTGAAAATCGCCAGTGTTTGTGCATAAAACTATCCTAGTCTTACGTCACTAACTTAAAAGATATATATAGTATCGAACCCTTGGATCTACTTAATATAAAAGAGTAATATCCATTAAGACACATAAATAACTAAGAACACTAAATTACTTCTTTAAAGCTATAATTGATCATTCATATGAAGGTGGTAATCATAATACAATATACAAGTTTTAGTCTTAAATGACTTT
Organism: Papaver nudicaule; assembly: GCA_023529015.1. NCBI lineage: Eukaryota > Viridiplantae > Streptophyta > Magnoliopsida > Ranunculales > Papaveraceae > Papaver > Papaver nudicaule. The sequence goes on from JAJJMA010062628.1 coordinate 17,396, forward strand.
GAGTAAGGTTACAAGATAATGTTGATGATAATTCTCACTGAGCTCACTACTTAGTTCTTCTCTCTCCAATTCTTGCACCTCAAAGTTCATCCTCTGCTCATTCCACTGAGATGAGTATTTATAGGAGTCCTAAG